>KZ808281.1:208170-230122 GCA_000696205.2 Oncopeltus fasciatus
AAAAAAAAAAAAAAAAAAAAAAAAAAAAAAAAAAAAAAAAAAAAATTGTATACAAAATTCTGCACATGCAGTTTCTGTTGAGATAAATTGTTTATTACATTTATTAATTGTTATCTTAATTTATCGTTCATTGAAAGATTTATGCTTGTTACTGGCAACACTGATTGTAACCTACCTATAGTGTTTTTACCTCCATATTAACCACGCTCTGCTACAATGTATCTTTATTATTATAGTGAAGTTTTTCCTCAACTCTGCTGTTTTATTTAGCTAATTAACCCATTTACCTCAATAGTTTCCTCTTTAATTTGTACTTAATTAATCAGTTATTATAAATGAAGTGAAACTATTTTCATATATCAAAGCAAAAAGTTATTTTATTTTTCATTTCACAACAAGCGTGTTTTATTTTATGTATGATTTTATTTAATTAAGTCAATATATTACAACTCTCAAATCATAGTTTATTGTGTAATCCACAATTATAAAACTATTACATATAGAGACTATTCCAAGTGAATATATTGTTGTGATTTTGTAGCCAATAGTTGATTTAATTCATAAAGTGGAAATAATGTAATATTTGATCACTATTTATCTTTCCCAAATAACAATTTAAAAAATTCAAATATTGTCAAGATAAGATTGGTATAGAAAGAGTAAGGTTGTTCATCATAAAGTTTATTCAAGTGCTGAGAATGAATTTGGAAAATATTAAAGAGTCATTATGTAAAATAAGCCTACCATATTCAGTTGCCAGGAAATGTGAAATCTTTCAGAGGCAACTGAATCACTGAGTGTGAACTCTTTTCAAAATGTTAGCACAAGTAATAATAAGTTATTATGAACAGTATTTATCAATTTTAATAACTTAAATGGCTTAAGCCAGTTCATGAGTATGCAATAATGACAAAAGTAGTGTTGTAAATAAATTTACAAATGAGACTTTTATCGAGAAAGTGGTAATTATAGTTGCTGCCAATATGTTCTGGCATAATGAGGAATCTTAGCACTACACTGGCAGTCAATGCGCACTCAATAAAAAAAAAAAACAATGAATCTTGCCATAATTCCTTAAATAAAAAAAATAAATAAACAAAGATTAAAAAGTAAGACTTTCAATTTCATAATAATTAATTTAGCAGAAAGAAATAACATTTAGATAAATTGAAGATTAATTCCAAATAGCAAAATATAAAAAATAATTTCATTAGGAATTTAAAAAAATAAGAAAATGAAATAAGAATTAAAAGAAATATAAAAGGGAAAAAATAATGAACAATAAAATTATTATTATTATTTTTTATTTATATATTTTTTTTTCAAACCAGAGACCCTAAAAATAGAACAGTGCATTTTTAATGAGACAAAACTTACTTTACTTTTGGCTGAAGGATTTTGTTTTAAAGGCACATTCTTGGCATATAAAGGTTTAACTAAGTCAGGGCAGGAAATAGTCTTCCTTAATTTCTCACTGAGTTTTACACTTTCCTTTGGACTACTGCCTGCAGTACTAAAACCTGTAATAATATATTTAAAATATAAGTATATTTGACAATGAATTAAAAGAAATAAGAGATAGAAAGAATGGATATAGACAAATCTAGTAAGTTTGTCTAGTAAAGGTTATGAGGAGCATTTAAATATATAAAAATTCATAAATAGTACATAAATGTTAAGAAATAAGTAGATTAATGCCTTGAAATTGTATTCTTAAAGTTAAGCTTCATGTTACTAAATATTGAAAAAAAAGAATGCTTTACTGCATTCAATATTAAAATGGTACATATATCTTAAGTAATTGTCCTAGATAGTTTTATAGAATGTTAAGAATATTAATTTTTATGAGTAAATGAGTTCTATAATTATGGAAATTAAGGCAGGTGTGTGTGTGTGTGTGTGTGTGTGTGTGTGTATGTATGTATGTATGTATGTATGTATGTATGTATGTATGTATGTATGTATGTATGTATGTATGTATGTATGTATGTATGTATGTATGTATGTATGTATGTATGTATGTATGTATGTATGTATGTATGTATGTATGTATGTATGTATGTATGTATGTATGTATGTATGTATGTATGTATGTATGTATGTATGTATGTATGTATGTATGTATGTATGTATGTATGTATGTATGTATGTATGTATGTATGTATGTATGTATGTATGTATGTATGTATGTATGTATGTATGTATGTATGTATGTATGTATGTATGTATGTATGTATGTATGTATGTATGTATGTATGTATGTATGTATGTATGTATGTATGTATGTATGTATGTATGTATGTATGTATGTATGTATGTATGTATGTATGTATGTATGTATGTATGTATGTATGTATGTATGTATGTATGTATGTATGTATGTATGTATGTATGTATGTATGTATGTATGTATGTATGTATGTATGTATGTATGTATGTATGTATGTATGTATGTATGTATGTATGTATGTATGTATGTATGTATGTATGTATGTATGTATGTATGTATGTATGTATGTATGTATGTATGTATGTATGTATGTATGTATGTATGTATGTATGTATGTATGTATGTATGTATGTATGTATGTATGTATGTATGTATGTATGTATGTATGTATGTATGTATGTATGTATGTATGTATGTATGTATGTATGTATGTATGTATGTATGTATGTATGTATGTATGTATGTATGTATGTATGTATGTATGTATGTATGTATGTATGTATGTATGTATGTATGTATGTATGTATGTATGTATGTATGTATGTATGTATGTATGTATGTATGTATGTATGTATGTATGTATGTATGTATGTATGTATGTATGTATGTATGTATGTATGTATGTATGTATGTATGTATGTATGTATGTATGTATGTATGTATGTATGTATGTATGTATGTATGTATGTATGTATGTATGTATGTATGTATGTATGTATGTATGTATGTATGTATGTATGTATGTATGTATGTATGTATGTATGTATGTATGTATGTATGTATGTATGTATGTATGTATGTATGTATGTATGTATGTATGTATGTATGTATGTATGTATGTATGTATGTATGTATGTATGTATGTATGTATGTATGTATGTATGTATGTATGTATGTATGTATGTATGTATGTATGTATGTATGTATGTATGTATGTATGTATGTATGTATGTATGTATGTATGTATGTATGTATGTATGTNTATGATACGTCCACGTAAACGACTTAAAAACAACTGACTTTTGTAAACAAATGACTAACAAACAAAATAGCGTTTAGAGATAAGCAAATCCTTCAATAGGCTAAGAGCACATTCTATTGGAATTAAAACGACATTTTAAACTTGCATACCTGGTAGACAGAAAGTGTGAGGATAAGCATTATCTTGTTGGAATAAAACTGTTTTTTGATAGAGCAAAATGCTGAGACAACTTTGCATACAATTTTTACAGTTGCTTGCAGTAGAGTTCAGAATTTGCTAAGGCAAATGAATATCATTTTTAAAATGCAAAGCATGGATTTTGTTATTATTTCAAATTGCCCCTTGCACCAACCAGAAAAGCAGTTTCATCATAATATAGCCATTTAGGATTTTGCCAATAAACCCACTTTTTTTTTATCAAAGGTGACAATCTTCTGGTAGAATCTCATATCAGAAGAGTTTTTCAATAAAATTTCTCAAATTTCTGAACTCTTAGCTAATTGCTGAAGAGTAAGTTCATGAAGAACCAGAGTTGTTTCATTTTTTACATGGAGAGTTAATGGTGACAAACAGTATTTTTCCAAAGACCACACTCCATGGCAAGTTTGTGAATACTTATGGATGGATTTGACTCAACGGCTTACTGCAGAACCTTGAGTAACCCTTAATGGTCGCCCAGACCCTTCTTACTTCCAATATTGTATCTCATCTGCTACATTTTTTAAACCAACGCTATCTAGTATGCTGGTCACGTACATCTTTCCCTTCATATTTAATAATTTTACCAGTTTCTTCAGCGGCTGTGATTTTTTTTTTTTTTTTTTTTTTTCCAGTAGTGCCCTAAAATTACGATTATTTCATAGGACACTATAAAGATTTTTCTTAGAAATAAATAACCTAATAATATNGCGATGCCACATCCCTATGCCAAAAATCCCTTTGTATATATATATATATAATATAAACTAAACAGAGAATTTTTTTTGTAGAACTAGAATAGATTTTACAAGCTTAGAGAATGCTCTAAATGGATCATTAAGTAATGGTAAGTACTAAATAGGATTAAAATATTTACAGTCCTTTGAAATCTTGAACCTTGAAAAAGGTAATGTTTCTTATACATCCCTTTATTAATTATTCAAAATGTGATTGAAATGTTCTAACATAAAATCATACAAAGCTAAGTTATTTAAGGCGGAGGTGATTGACTGAACCCCGACTATCTCCTCCTAATTATCAATGGTCAACCAATATCCCATAGAAGATCTAAGTTATTTAATTTTAGTGAAGAATGAAATACTGTTATAAAACCAATACATGTCTTAAACACCTACACAATAAAAGCATCAGTAAAAGTAGAAATTATATTTGAATGGAGAATTATTAGATAGAAATTAAAGTTTGAATGCAGAACAGCCTACATAATTCAAAGAAATAAGAAAGAAAAAATAAATAAATGTACATGAATCTTAAAACCTATTTGTAACATATAAAAATAATACAATTTTTAACTATAAGTTAGAAACATAATTTCCTATAATGAAATTTAAATAATTAGTAAATTATCATAAATTGAATTTGTATTAGGTAATGTACATGGTTTTAACTGAAAATAAAATTTAATTAGAGATTCTATAGGGACAAGTGCCATGATGTTAAATGGGCTTAAATAACATTAAAAACTATACTTAATTTATTGAGATTTTCAGTTACAGATAAGACTCAAATCACAAACTAAAATAGTTTCTTATAAGATAGACTAGGATATCACAGTGCATATGTACTTTAATATATAAAAACCTTAATTCAGTCCTTAACATTTTATTACAAATTAGTCAACTGGATATTTTGAACTTGTATGTTCATAATAATCAGCCTGAAAAAGAAACACAAAAAGCTGTTAATACATATATTTTCTTTTTACTTTGTCAGATTGATAATTACGGTCAAATAAGTCCAAAATGTTCAGATGACATTAAAATATAAATGCTATGGGCTTCATTAAGGTATTATAATTTTAAAAACCATATAAATAAACATACAATAAAAATTAATTGGAATAGCTTACTTACTTTCTTGGCACTAAAACCCACTAGAGTGAGTTATGACCTACTTTATCAACTTCTAACAGGTTTCACAGTAACAACCACATTCCAGTTCCTGACTCTTAGTGCCTGACTCATATGACACCATCCATGAGCTTTGGTCTTATCCCATGAATATCACCTTTCAACATCTGGAGAATTTAGGGCTGTACTTCCTGCTCAATAGAGACAGTAATTTCACCATGATAGCCACATTATATATAGTATATATTTCAGCATTGATTCTTCTTTTCTAGTTGCTATCAAGGCAGACTCCTCTAAAGACGCCTTAGAATTTAATTTTAATACATTTTTTTTTTCCCTAAATACTGGAAGGTTTTGTTAATTCTTTTTGGTGGTTGTCCAGGTCTCAAAACCATAGCAGAAGGCCGATCAAATAAAAACATTGCAAATGAAGATTTATCTTCCTCACAGGGATGTGACCTAATAACAAGTAACTGATGCCAAATTCTATAAAAGTATCTATTTGATGCCAAGTTTCTTTCATTTATTTCAGGGGAAAAATAATTTTCACAGTAGCAAAGGCACTTAAAATGGTTCAATTACTTCTTCTAATTTGAAGGCACGGAAAGTAACCATATCTGTCTTATATGATGTTAAAACACCACTAATTGGTCTCAGTTTCATTTATTATGCTCACTATTTTCTTGACAGCATGAATCAAAGCCTAAATCTAGGTCATCTTTATAACCAAGGATCTGAACCATCCAATTACGAATTGAGGTACGACATTTTTTTCCAAAGGTTTAATAAACTATTCTAATAATTTTATAACAAATAACCATTTGTCAATAATGAATAATAAATTATGTGATAAGCAGTCCATTATTTAGTTTCTGTTTTAGTAATATTTAGAAGTCTGCCAATTAGTTTGAATACAGGAAGTAATAATTTACTCTAACAGATTACATAGAACTATTCAGTAAAGATATTTGTAGTTATATTATTTAAAAATATATTTAAGGGAATCATTAATTTTATTTCTTAAATAAGCTGAAGCATTATCTGATAATGGTTATTGAAATTTTAACCTTGAAAAGCAATAATTACATTCTTACCTAAGGGAGGGAAATGAAAGCTATCAGGTTGGCACTGGCTTAGGCATCTCAGTCTTCGAGCAAAGTGGTTAATTGTCTTGCTTTCTGGCATTTTGAGATCACCTCCTGCCCGCCATTCTCTCCATTCACTTTCCTCCAATTTATCTGAAGATTCACCAAGCACACTATCTTCTCTAGTTACCTGAAAAATAATGATAAATTATTATTATAAAAAAAAAGAAAAAAGATCAAATATTCACTGTTCGAAAATCAACAGTGAGAATAATGTGCTTTATACACATATAACCATCACAAATAGAAATAATTATTCTATGACACGCACGCGTGCGTAAGTGTAAATCAATAATTTTATGCTAGTTGAAGAGGACAAGCATGCACACACACAGTTTGTAGGTTTATGAGAATTTTGAACAAATACATTAGTTTAAGCCAATATATTTTCAATTCTTCAGAGCACGACTATTAATAACTATAACTAAGCCTTGTACATCTGCACATCAAAATATAACCTGGTTATATACTGATGTAGAAGGCTTAATTATAAATATTAACTTCTTAGTCTTGCCCTGAAGAAGAGAAAATATATTCTTGAAATATTGGCCTAGGCTAAAGTATTTGTACAAAATCATCAATAACCTACGAATTTTATTTAATAGCCTGGTCGATAGCTCATATAGTATATATATGACATATAAATGTATATAAATACTACATTGCCAAACAATCTGATAACACAACCTGAAGTAGACTTTCTATTGAGTTGTCACGGCTGTAATCTGTATGTACAAAACAATCTCGAGAATTAGAATTACAATTTTTGGAATAAATTAAATTAACATCTTTTGTCATGCATGAATATTTTAAAATTCTCAATGCATATTTGAAATGTGTTTTGTTAAATGAACTTTGAAAATGACTAATAATTTACACTATGCTGTAAATGCTATATCAGGTCGAGTATTAATTTTGACAGAGAGTAATCAATTTCTCATCCTGATTATTATCTCTTTCTAAACTTAGGTATTTTTAAATTTTTTCTAGATTCGTCATTTTAAACTTATCTGCTAGCAACATTTTAATCTTATTTAGTGCTTTTTATTTTAACAAATTAAAAGATTGTTAACAAATAACAATATGTAAATTATCACATAGTTTTCTTCGTTAAAATACAGACAATAATCTAATTTACTCCTATGGGGTCTAACAAGGGCTTTTTCTAAATCCACATAATGCCTCAATTAATTGGTTACTTAATTATCAATCTCCAACCTATTTCTGCCCTAGGTCAGGTAATACTCAAGTATAGACCTGACAATCCTCTCTCCTTCGATGGCCCCTCGATTAAAGTGGGTAACATTAAATGATACCAATGGTAGTGACCACTTTCCAATAATTATTGAGACTTTAGGACAGAAATAATAATAATGAGGATAGTAATGGGGATCATAATAAGAATATTATTATATTATAGAAATATATTATATTATTATAATANAAATATTATAGAAAAATACATGGAACTTAGTCTCTGCCAGTTGGAAAAAGTTTGAAACATTACCTCAACTGTCTGACACATACATGGAGGAACCAGATGTAAACAAATTAATTTTCATACAGAATGAAATAAATATATCAGTTGCTAATGAATCAATCCCAAAATCAAAATTATTTCCAGGAAAAAAAGGCAATTCCATGGTTGTCTGAAGTATGCCGGTGGCTATAAAAAAAGCTCTGCTAAATTTTAGAAAAACCCTCTTCCAACACACTCGAATTTTGTAATAAAGCAAGAAAACTTACGATATATGTAATTAAAATTGAAAAGAAGTACTCTTGGAGGGAGTGGAGAGAGTTTGTTTCTAAAATAAAATCTCCAGCAAAAGGAATCTGGAATGCTGTGAGGGTATGGCATAAAATGTGTTTCAACTCCAACACTTATTAAAACCAATACCTCTAAACTGTTCCTCCCACTCATCTAATTTTCATAAAAATGAATAATTTTAAACACTTGCAATGATAAGTCTAAATGGCCAATTTTGTTTCTCTATTTTGAAAATTAGATGTTCAGACAAACACTCATAATTACATTCACAAATACAGTATGGTTGAAAAAAAAAAAAAAATGTTACAATATAAATGTTATAAAATTATATTTTACACTAATTTTACTTTATAGATTTTTTTTCACAATACTAATAATAATATAGATATGACAATTTTTAAATTTGTTTCCTCTATAAAACACTCCTTATGATTTGAGCCATTAACTTGCCGAACAGTTTAGATTTAAAAGCTAAATACCGAATTATTTTCATTATTTTAAAAGTTGTGGTAGACATGAAGTAAAAATAGAGCATGTAAAAACACACACAAACATACATATACACGTACATTAATTTTTTCCTCTGATGTCAATAGTTGAATTTTATAGGGATCCAGTAAAGCTGCTGTATCATTTAATTCAATATGGGTGTGTACATTTTTTAACTGTAAAAATTGTAAAAGTATTATCTAATCATAATCTAATCAACTTTGGAGTATACGTATCAAAGGGGTAAGAGGCCGAAGAATTTAAAATTCTGTCAAAAATATTTTTAGACACTATGAGCATTATGTGTACCTTCATTTGGAGTTTGCAGGTTATATATTTTTAAGATATTGTGGGCAGAGAATTCTTTTAATTACTTATAAATGAATATATCAATTATTATTAATATCAGCACACGGTGTTTATAAATAGCTGGAAAGTTACAGCAGGTTTGTAGCTGGTATAAGCAACTGACAAGGCTAATGGTAGCAAAAGTGTCAACATCAGGATAAGTTAAACTAAACCTCTCTAGTATTAAAAAACTGGAAACTTGATTTATATAAATAAAGAAAAGCTTAGATTTTCCTGTTGCAACTTCACGTTTTTATTAAGCCTCGTTAAGTATTTACAATCTATAATTGTTAAAGACTGCCAATAGTTAGGACCATCCAGTCTTCTTCTCTGACAATTAGTGAAATCATTCATAATGATCGCTGATGAAGAAGTAAGATACCAACAATGGCCTATACAATGTACTTATAAAAAAACTACAAATTGACAATTATAGTAATGATTGTATTACTAGAAATAATATCTAATTTGACAGAGACTTTTAACTTACCTTATGTTTAATTATGGATTATAGACAATTAAAATATTTTATAGTACATTAAGTATGGAGCACTTGTTTTTTTATATTAAGTATACAATAACATCATATACATTTAGTATATTATAATAATAGAATATCAAATCAATGTTCTATATTATTATTATTGAGAGTTTATTTATATGTTCATGTTTATGGGTCTGATTTATGCCAAAAAAACTTTATAGTCATAAAACTTTATATATTTTAACACTGCCATATTTATATATTTAAACAAAATGCCATGTTACTACTAGTGAATTGATGTGTCCTAGTTCCCAGGAGGATTTCTGGAATAAGATTATTATTATTATCATGTTAGTCCTAGTGACTTTCATTTTTCAAAACATTAATATTCATTAACACCGTAAAGGTTACTAGACTTTCATAATTCTGTAAGGAAAAAAAAAATGTAATTCCTAATCATACTCAAATGGTTACCTTGTACTCACTTTCACAACTACACTGGAATTATAAGATGCTAATGCTTATTAGTTAACTCAACTGTCATAATTGTACATAAGTCACTGATAATATATTTTCATAAATAATTCCATCCATTGTTATACATTTAATAATAATTAATACGAACAATGTGTGTGTGTACATAAATAATATTTACAACCTTATTCTTTTCCATGAATGAAATATTAAAAAGGTCATCTTTTTCTTTTCTTATTCTGGATCTTTGGAGAAGAAATATGCTAATACCACAGATAGTACAAATTCGTATAGAATTTGTTCCAAGTAGTCTAATGAATAATAACCAATTAGTACCACTACCAAGAAATTAAATGAACATACTATTACCTGATGACTAGTAGCTACAGGAGGAACAGAAAAGGTCGTTTCGACTTCTCGGTCCTCATCGCTTCTATCACCAGGGGTGTGGGGTCTCTGCTTCTCTAATTGAGGTATTACTCTAAGAGGGCTCCCAGGAGGATACATTCCTTTAAATTTTAATCCAGGAGCTTCTGACTGTCAAAAAATAAGAAGGGTCATATTAACATTTAAAATATAAATTGGCTATATCTAAAAAGATTAATTTTATGAGAAGGTAAATAATAAGCCTGAAAATTTTGAAATGGATTCTTTTTGAGGAAGGCATCATTTTAGGTATGCCACCAGTGAGATTTAACTTTTGGATGATTTACTGTTTTTCTCATAAATATATGGTAATCTTAATTTAAGCAGCCAAATGAAACACATGGAAGTACATTTCTTTAAATTATTTTTATAATTGATCTATGAAAGACATTATTAATTTTACAAAAGTATCTTTTATTTTTCTAATGTTTTGCACATTATTACTGATTTCCACTACCTAGATGGATTACAGTTTGAATGAAACTCAAATTACACTAGGTGGTCAAATACCTCATTATTAATTGTATTACAAAATAAATCTATATCTAGAATTATGTTAGTTGAAAGCCTGTGGGCCAACATTACTTATCGCTTGGCCCTCATAGTGGAAGGATTTACTAGAGCTCCTGAGAATTAGAAGCTATGATTAGAGAACTGGTAGGGAGTACCAAAATCAATCATTATTAAATTATTAGATATAAGTTATTTCCTTAGGATCTATTTATTTAATTTTTAATTTATTTTAAAAAGTAGTCATTAGTGGTTTCATTAATTATGCAGGTTGATATAAATAATAATAGGATAAACCTCCTGATATATTTCATTTATTTAAAAATAAAAACAATTATAAGAAATATTTATTTATGTCCCTAAATGATAAAATTGAAAGAAAAAGCAATTAATAATTTTAGTTTATTCAGGGTATGTAAATTTGTAAAAAGCCATGCCCCTAAAGCAAATGTGAAATTTCAAGGAAATGGTATGAGTTGTCATGCAATTAAGCATGCTTTGAGTTGTTTGACTGTTTTGAGAAGTAAATAAAAGATGGATTGACAAGTGAGTAACAAAAGTAAAAAGTAACGACTGCCCTACAAATACATTACATTTGAGATCCATCAGCTCCTGAAATATATATTTTTCAATTTTTTACATGTAAAAATTAAGGCCCTATGAACAGTTTCCAGTGCAATGTTACAATTGTTTCAAGCATAGGTTTTATGTAAGTATCAACACATGTGAAGCTAAACGGTGTGGAAAACTTGGCAGTGCCTCTCATGAAGGGGCCTGTCTAAGGAAATAAATGTATTAATTGTGGGGGTCATGGGCATCCAGCTTGGAAAATTTTTAGGTTTTCCGGTCTATAAAGTAGAAATAATTGAAAGAACAGAACATGTAAATTATTGTCAAGCTGATATATTATAAAAACAAAAAAGTAATATTGTTCACAGGAATAATGCAACTTACTCTCAGATCACTTCTGTCTCTAATTCATATAATTTAGTTGAAACTTTAACTACCCAAATTAATCAATTAGTTCCAGTAGTAAATACTTCATCAAACAAACTAAAACATTGGAATACAATCCGTGACTATACTACACTATCCCGGTCGGCTTATCTTGAGTCCCTTTCCCTTTGTTGTACTTCTGGCTACCTCCTGTACCAAGGTTAATACTACATCCAGATTAACGGTCTAGCTATGGGAAATAACCTTGCTCCCGACATTTCAAACATCACTCTTAACGACCTCCTTGACTCTATTCTTCCTCCGTTACACAACAACATTTTCTTCCTTAAAAAATATGTTGACGACCATTTTCTCATCCTCAATCCCGAAAAATCCCCCAGATCCTTACTGCATTTAATTCATACCACCCTCGTCTGAAATTTACCATTGAAATGAAATAGGATTATCAACCTCCAGTCCTTGACACCCTTATCATCCGGAACACAAATGGCTCCATCTCCACTGACTGGTATACCAAGCACACATACTCAGGTCGTCTCCTCCATTTTAACTCATCTCACCCTCATCATCAAAAAATTAATGTGGCCAAAAACCTCATCTACAGATCACTCACACTCTCTGACAAGATTTTCCAAAGAAAAATTATTAAATGTGTTACTGACATCCTCCTGTCCAATGGTTTTCCTACTCACACCATTAAAAAACTTGTTAAAGAATTTTTTATTTCCACTTCTTCAACTATCCCCCTCACCCAAAATAACGACCTCGTTTTCCGTTCTCTTCCTTATATTCCAAAACTTTCTGAAAATATTAAGAAATCTCTAAGAAAAACTTTTCCTAACCTTAAGCTTTCTTTTTCCACCAACAACAAATTAAAATCTATTTACACCATCCTCAAAGACCCCATCCCCCTTCATAACAGATTAAGTTTATTACTACTATCGACGGACCATCAGAGAAGCCATCGAAATAGCGAAAAATCCGAGGAATATCAACAGGGAGGATGGATACAGGCTCAGCAAGAATTGGAAACCAGCGCTAATCGATAAGAGGGTCCAACCAATCGATAAGAGGATCCAGCCAATCAGCGAGCAGGAAAACAGGATCAACCAATGGGAATGCAGACTTCGCCCAAGGACCGGACAGCGCCAGGTATAAATACCCTGGATTTGAAGACAGCTCTCATTCTCTATTCAGCCCTGAAGAAGCCATCACAGGATGTGCGAAAGCTCGGCAACCATCAAAAACTTTACACGGTCCAACCCGGAAAAAACTTTACATACATCTGATGACTGTGGAAGCCTATGTGAACATGAAATAGATTTTCAAAAATATATTAAAGACAATTTTGAATAGTTTTTATATACATAAATATTTAATTTTATGTTATTCATTCATTTTTTCACATAGGAAAAACTTTCCAGACATACAAATAAGGGCAATGGAATTAACTGGAAGGAAAATTAATCTGAAGAGGAAAACTGCAGATACAGAAAAGAATATGAAATGCGGTAAGTGCTACCTATGTCAGGGAAGTGACAATAAATTTCAATCTAAATGCACTCAGTGACAAAACTTAGTTTGATTTCATTGTCAAGCTCAGTTCTTAAACTCCTTGAAAATCTTGTTATTAATAGATAAGATTGGTTCATGGAAAAAAAAGAAATAATAGAATTGTGGCAGAGTCGTTTCCAAAAAGCTCGGAGCACTCGGTATAATCTATTTATTTATAAATAACATTAATAGATGCTTTTAAAAGGAAAAATAAAGTAATGTGTGTTATTTTAGATATAGGATGTGCATTTAACAGAGCCTGGAGAAAGCACATTAAAGATACTCTTAAACTAAACAGGGTCGAAAGAAACATGCTTATGTTTTTCAAAGATATTTTAGAATCCAGGACATATAAAGTGAGATTTGGAGAGGTTTCTTTCAAGTAAAATGGTGTGATTTAGTGCTAAATTGTTCTGATTATCTATCAAAGATATTCACAATAAAATAAAAATTCTTGCAAAAATAATATGCTTTGTAGATGATGTACTTGTATTTTACAAAGAATATTTTACCCATTTTACATCGAAAATATTCACTTAACCCTTCAATTTAATCTTGAAAACATAAATAAAATAATTGGAATCGTACAGGGAGCTAGCTAGAAAATTAATTATTACGATTCAAATTAATGATGAAATGTGGGATTACATTAACACAATTATCATCATGATGTATAAAATAACTTTATAAGCTTAGTAACTTATTATAATCCGAAAATCCCTCTGGATTCAAAGTTTTACTTGAGAAAACCAAATACATATTATGAAGTCCAAGAAATCATGTTAGTCGAAGGCACCTCATGTTCTACTACTTAGACTAGACAGAATTTCCATAGAATTTTCTGAATCAATCAAATACCTCTTATTAAACAATCAAAAACAAATTGTCAGAAATATACTCTATTACTGAAAGCTCTCAGTAACACTAAATGGGGTGAAGACCCAAAAAAATTTCATCAGATCGAAACTACATTACGGATGTGTAGCATACAATTCAAAAAGTCTGCTAGATTCCATTCATCATACTAGTTTGATAATTGCAATGTGAGTATTCAGGTCTAGTACAACTCCAAGTTTGTTTGACGAGCCTGGAGAGCTTCCATTCAGAACCCAGAGATTAAGATTAAGTTTAGTATTAAAAAAAAAATAAAACCTCTTTCATAACATCCTCTAAATGGTATCATAAATGCTATCGATTGGACAAATATATATTTTAACAGTTCATGCCACAGTAATATTCTATTCCTGGTTCGTGCTAAATCTCAATTTAATAAAATTCACTTAGCAAACTATTCCATTCTCTGAAATACTTACACTGAAAATCCTCTGTGGCTATTCCCTATGATTAAATATAATTTAACTCAACAAAATTACTAAAAAGGAACACAATCCATGCTGTTTATTAATCTGAATTTAACAAAATTAAGAATGAATTATCTTTAACAACTTTTATTTTTGCTAAAGGTCAAAACAGAAGAAGGAATAGGAGCAGCTTTACTATATCAAAACCTGTCAAAAATGTCTCTTTGTTCCTTAAAATTACTTATCTGCAATAATTTCCTACCTTTTTTCTTTGTAACTGCCCTCTTTGATGCAGGCCACTCCACTGTCCCTTTGTGCTTACCCCCACCCTTCCACAACCATGTTGTCTACCTTAAAAATCTCACACAAGTTCCAAACTCTACCTCTCAGTCATGAAAATGGGATCCTGGTGAAACAACATCCCTATCGCTTTCATGATAGGTAGGTGAATTAAAATTAATAATTAATTAATTAATTAAAATTTGTATNTTGATATTACATTACATTCAGTTATGGCAATTCTATGTAATAATAATGTTAATAATTTTATTTTTTATTCTTAAGACATTGTATTTCAACAGCCCTAAAGATGGCTTACAATGTAAGCCAAAATGTTGACAGATAATTTTAAAAAATACAAATTTTTTTAAATTGTATTTTTTGGATCTACCTTGACTGAACCCAACAAAAAACATCTAATTACAATATTTTCATATTTTTGGTAATGCAGAAGCTGAAAAATTCAAATTTTACAGTTGGAATAATCATCACCATTAAACAATGTAATCATCATCTATCACTGTTCTTCAGATATGGCATTTAAAAAAACACATTCTAACTCATAGATAATAATAATAATTTTTGAACTAATCATTTTCTGCTACCATGAAAACGCTTCTAATGAATGATAAAAGACAGTGAATTAATTGCACCTGATTGGAAACAAAAACAAAATAAAGAATACTAACAGAAAGAGTAAAAACATGCTAATGGCTATTGAAATGGAGAGTTTTAGATGACACCTCGTAATGAAGATTACACCCAGGTGACAAAATGTCCCTTCTTGTCTTCATGATAGCCCTCCTAAAGGTGACTTAAAATGCAAGCCAAAAAGTCAGCAGATAATAAAGAATACATTTTTTTTTATTAACCTTGACCGAACCCCAACAAATTCTCTACTAATTAAAGTTAATGTACATTGTTTAAAAAAATTTAATCTCGGGAGTATGTGTGGTCAATTAATCAACATTTTGAAAAAGGACAGAGATGCCAAATAGAAGAATGTTGCAGTATTCAGGCAAAAGGTGCTTCAACATAAAATTATAAGCTGTGAGAATTGGTTGACCGCGTATAACACATTTCATTGATGCTTTCCTTCTAAGAAATTATATAAGGCTCTAGTTATAAAAACAGTAAAAATTATTTTTTATCCAATAGAAATTTTTGATTACTAGTGGTTTAACTTGTCTTCAAAATAAACACTATTTAATTTACTTAAACGGTAAAAAAGAAAAAAAAAAAAGTAATCTTGTTTAAATAGTTATAATGCTCCCCTAAAAGCACAAAGTTTCCAAGGTTACATCAATGACCCATTAATTAGTTGTGTCAATAGTTGACTCAGTGTTGGATTCTGGAATATATACTATTAGTCTATAACATCATAGTATTCACCTGAGTTCTTTCAGATATTACACGGTGAACCCTATGAAGGCCAGTTGGAGTAGAGGGCAGCTTGTACGGCTGCTCTTTCCGAAGTGGGGATGAGGGCTGGGAGTGGAAAGAATTAAGATTCTTGGCAATTGAAGTAACACCAGCTGATAGAACTCTCTCATTTAAGTCATTTAAATCCTACAACAAGGATCATGTTACATATCATGGAAGATATTCAATCAATGAAGTACACTCAAAGAAATTCTTAGTTCATTATCTTTTAATTACTTTTATAGGAGTTGATTCAGGCGTGGCTTCAATTGCAGCCTCAGGTGGGGAGTTACCACTATTTGGGGAATAATTCGATACTACGCACCCCTGAAAATAAATAAAAAGGATTAGGCACAGTACAAACAACCAGAATTTATAGTTTACTTCATTATGATGCAACATTTCATTAAAATTTTTAAAAGGATAAAAATATTATTATTACATGGTGCATTGAACAATTGGGTCTAACAAGATGGTTTTTTTTAATTATTTAAAAAAAATCAATTGATAAATAAATAATTAAATCTTCCCAATAGTTGAAAAGTATATTACAAATTATAAAGCTAAGGGAAGCAAACTTTTGATGTACTAATATTAAATAAAATATTCATAATTATCAATGAATGGATTAATGCATAATAATAATAACAACAATAAAAAAATAAATCACAAGCTGCATGCTTCTTAATTATATATATTTCAATATTCAAAATTTAGTCATTTATGCATTAATCAAAGCAATATTTCAGAAACATTTATTAATACTTTTGTTGGTAAAAACTTAATAATGAAAAAAAAAAAGTTGTAGTGAATTCATTTCAAAGTTTGAAAAATATGAATTTCACTGAAACATTATTCCAAATGAGTTTCTACATTATCCATTTTGGATTATTTGAATTGACATTTATTAATAGTATAAAATTCTTCAAAGCAGAGATTTCATAAAATAAATTGCTAGGCAATTCTATTAGGCAGGATAATTGGCATCCAGGGAATGAATTCTTAAATATTCCTAGCATCAGATATTGTAATGAATGAAAAAAAATAAAACTTCCTTTGGGAGTACTTATTAATGCCATTAATTACTAATTAATTAAGTATTTATGAACACAACTAATAATAAATTCTAATAAAAAAAAAAATCATAAAAATTTTAAAATTCGAGTCACTTTCTCAAATTATTATTATATAATTAGTTGGTGTCATCATTGGGAAACTAAGAATCATAGAACAAATAAATCCTATAAAATGAGCAAAATATTTTTCTCTACCAATATATTACACTAGGGAACAGTTAGAAACTCAATTTCTGTTGAGTTAGATTTTTTAGCTGTTTTTTATAGAATTAGGCTATTATGATTTCTGAGAATGTCCTATAGTTTAAAAAGTTGACATGATAGACAAAATCTGAGGTTATTCTGAGATTAAGACACCAAGAATTAGTGAAAAACAGTGTCAGAACTAACTCAACAAAAAATGTGTTCCCCAGTATTATCATTGCAATTTTAATAAATTTTCTTTTATTTTATTTTGGACTTTAAGTTGTACTGAGAACTTGAAAAAAAAAATACTTATACAATTTCTCAGAGATAGAAAAGAGATATGCTCAAATAACAGGCTTGAATAACACACTTGAATAACAGGCGTTTGTGGTATCGAAGTAGCTCCTGGTGGAGTCACAGCACCAGAACAGACAGCAGGACTCCAGACTTCTGTGGAATCTGGTAAATTTGAGCTAAAACTTGACACTACAGGAACACCATGATTGCCTAGCTCAACAAAACCATCAGCATGCTTTGGTTCTGGAAAGAATTCACAAATGATTAATATAATGAAAAAAACGAATACTTAATATAATATAAAGTTCAATAATCTAAATTTAAGGCAACAGAGTCTTTGAGCCAGCTTCCATTAAAGTTCTCATTTCAATATATTCAAAAGTATAAAAGAGGGAAAACTGAATCATGATTAGAAAGAAGCCTTTGCAGAATATGAGATCCAAATAAATGAACAGTAAACAAAGCGGTACTTGGGTTCGCAGAGATATAAGCATTTTACACATAAAAAAAAGTAGACACAATGATGAGGAATGAAAATAATAAAAAGGTATTAATATCAATCTCACAATATTTTCAATTTATATTCAAAGCCCCTATTGCTCTCCACCAAATTTGGATAACTATTCACTTATGCACTGAAGTTAATATTGAAATGTTCTGTCATTATTAAATGATTAATGGAAGTAATTTATACAAAACTATAGTGGGTCTAATTAAAATAAGTAAGAACCCTGAGATAGCATTCAGCATAATTTATATAAGTAAATATTAATTTAATTTAATTAATTCAGAACTTCCATTTAATCAAAAAAAGCTAATGAACATTGGGATGTTGCTATGGGTCATTAATAAATAAAAAAGATACTTTCAGCAAAGTTTTGAAATCTTTGCTACATTTCTCAAAGCTGGTCTGTAATAATGCCAGAAATTAGAGAAAATGAAGGAATTATATTTACATAAATATTTAACTTGAATGAATAATATGATACTTTTAAGAACTTTTCTTAATATATGGTCAAATTTAATAATACTTAAAATAGTAAGGAATATATGCATTCACACCATATTTCTTTATGGTTGGAGGTTCGTTGGGCATCGAGTATTATGCTAGAGAAATTAGTCAGGGTTTTGGCCAGGATCAGAAAAATAAAATACTACAAAATTGTTGGGTAATTATTTTATTATTGATGATGTTTATTATTGTCGACTTAACCTGTAAGTCATCATCAGGGCGATAGTGATATCTGGAGAGATCTTCAAGGTTAATGGCCACATCTCAGAGTGCAGAGCTCAACTAAGTTGCAATCTGAGATATGTCCATAAACCTCCCTCGGAGATCTCTCTAGACATCACTATCGCCCAGTTAATGACTAACGAGTTAAGTCAAAACGTCGGAAATAATAGAACAATTACCCAACAATTTTGTAGTATTTTATTTTTCTGATCCTGGCCGAAACTCGTGACTAATTTCTCCCGCATATTTCTTTATGTAAATGATGTTATATTGTTTTCTCTGAAGTTATCTATATTTATATGTAATATTCTAAGCATTAGAAAAAAGTGCCTAATTTATTTATTTGTGATTATTTACTTTGTTATTTTGTGACAAATAATTAAAATTTACTTAGAATAAAATCTAATTACTTCCCAAAGAAAAATAAGAAAAGAAAGAATTTAGTTTTACTCTTTCAAAATTTTCAAAAATATTTCCTATTTTTTTCAATTTGCAATTCAAAAATATTTACAGCTCCAACACATTTTATTAAAATTGGCATCTTAGTAACCTATATTAATTTTTTGTTATTACTACCAGAAATTCTAGCCCTCACATTTCTCCTTGTTTTTAACTTAAGAATAATCCAGTGAAGTGGTGCTGAAAATTGACAACTGCTGGAATATACTGACATTTTAATATCCCAATGTTAGGTTGATGAGTGACTGCTAAAATATAGGACATGATTATTATAATTTTTTCATGACTTGATTCACCTTAAGAATAACCTCAAGTGCTTTATTGCTTAATTTCAAATATTAAGACTCATATTAAAGTATGGCAATATGAATAGAAAAACGGCAATTTGTCTCTACAAAGAAAGTTAAGAGTTAGACAATAAATAAGCATATATTACTACAGGTATAGTATAACGTTTCTATCTATTTAACTGAAAATTAAAAATTAAATAAAACTGAGTTTCATTCATTGAGTTAAAAAAATAAAAATAAAAGTTAAAATAAAATTTTGAATTCCAAGTATATCTTTAGTAATAGTAATTCAATTTAGAAAATAATTAAAAGACTGTAAATAGTTGTAGTTAAATGTCATACTATTTAACCACTTAACACCCTTGGGAGAGTTGAATCAAGCTCACACAGGAAATAAGGCATTATGCAGTAGGTTTAGCATTAAATTTTTATAGAGAATTGAATTGAGATTTTCTTTATTATTGTCTTTAACACAACTAGTTTCAAGCTCAACTCTTTAGTTCGACCCTTTGGTCGATTGGGATGGGACTGTAGGTAACTTCTATTCTATTCTGAATACACATGGTATTAGGTTGCAATAAGATTGAGATTTAGGAATCTCTTTCTCGTTAAATGCTTGCTCAAGGCAAGATGAGAACGCATCACCATCATGAGAGTCTTCTTGCTCAATGGGAAATTTTTCATGTTCTAGTAATAGTAATTATAAAAATTATTAAGGTTAATTAAAACAGTTCACATAAAGAAAAAAAGAAGACAAATGCAGACAAAATCAATTATTAATTAAATGGTAACAATCAATATTATCAAATAATTTACACATTACCTACAGATTGAGAGCCATCAAATTTAGGTTTAGATCTGATAGAAGACGATCTCCCTCTGTATAAACTGTCATCCCTATATCTATCATAGTTGCTATCAATACTAAATTTGGCGCATTCCATTATCACATCATTGGCTTCAATTTTTTTCCACCTAGCAAATAAAGAATATATTACCATCAAATTAAAATTAATCTTAAAATAAGGATATTAAAAATTAAGAAAATGAGGTTCAATGTACTTTGTGAAAACCACTTTTGACCTACATGACAGGGTAGTTGTAATTGTAACACATCAAATATTCTGACAGGAAGCTATAAATGTAAGAATAACAAACTTGCAGTCATATACTGTAGTTTAATGATGCAATAATGAATATTACAGGTAGGTTCAGTTCATATTCATCTTTAAAAAGAAGACTCCCATTTTTTGTGAGTGCAATAAATAAATCATTAACCATCAATAAATTGACTGTGATGCAACGATGAGATTAAAACTACAAAATCAATAAGTATAATACTGTGAATACATAATTATAATAATTATTAGATGATTTTAGTTGGGGTTCAGTCAAGGTAGATCCAAAAAAATACAAATAAAAAAAAATTTTTTAGCTTACAAATTCTGCTTACAATGTAAGCCAAAACATTGGCAGATAATCTTTAAAAACATTTTTTTTTAAATTCGTGTTTTTTTGAATCTACCTTGACCGAACCCCAACTAAAATCATCTAATAATAATATCTACGGTAAAAAAACAACAAAAAACTCTCCTTTTGAACATAATTATAATATTACTATCCTTATAGCTTAAATGTAGATGGTTGAATATAAGGCCCCCAATATGTAATAATTATATAATTGAAGACAATCTGGAAGTAAAAATGTGAAAGTTAATAATTAGTATCTATTCAATTAGCATACTAAAGGGTTTTTAAGGCTGAGAAACCATTTTAATTTAAGTTGAGAGAGAGAGAGAGAGAGAGAGAAAAGTTGAGGTGGCACTATATCCCTGAACAAGGGATTATGACAGTTTTTAAGGCTGTCATAGAACTTGACATGCCTCCTACGCAGGATGTCTCGTATTGAGGGAAGTTCAAGTTCCTCGTGGATGTGGGAGGTCTTGGCGCGCTGGAGAGAGGTCCCACGGAC
>KZ808281.1:246674-260884 GCA_000696205.2 Oncopeltus fasciatus
ATATATAAATTCTGACTTGAAGAAGAAGAAGAAGAAGAAGAAGAAGGAGAATGCCTTTACACTCTTAGTCACAATATTAATATGTAATTTTCATCTAAAAAAAGCTACGGAAAACGAATGTTGGTAAATTCAACTTTTCACAAATTACAACAAAAATAAAGAAAACTACACAACTCAAACTATACAAAGAAAACTGTTCATTAGAACAGTATCAAACAAATGGTAAGTTTCATATTTATATTACAAATAATTTAAAAGAACTAACCATGATCTTAAGAGGGTTGCCACCCACTGACTACATCAAAGATGTCTTAGGTTGAAAAACACGAACATTTTTAGCATACCCAAATGATTAAGCAGATAAACGACAATGAAAATGTCTAACTTTCACTTTAAATTAGTTCAAAACCATTGATGAAATTAATTAACAAGCCCTACAACAAATCAAAACAGTTTGCAGCTGTGTGAAAAAAGTGGAAAAAACTGAGACCTATGTAGCACTACTCTACGTTACAAGTGCCAGTCTTACTACCACATAGCCAAAAACTTATAGGAAGTCAAAATGCATGAAATGTGCAGGAAATCACACCAAAGCTAACTGTAAAGAACCTTTGAGCTTCAAACCAAAGTGTGTGAACAGTGGAAGTGAACACTTAGCTAATGACAAGACTTGCCTGAACGAATCAAGTAAACTTGCTTACACCCGCCCTGGAGGGAAAATAACCCTTCATTATAAAATATAAATAAAAATTGTGAGATTTTTGAGGAACAACTGAAAATACAAGAGAATATTTTATGTATAATACTTACATTAATCACCATTAAATTTAACTATAGCAAACAAGAATTTATAATTATTTGTTAAAAAAATAATTTCTCATCTTGTGTCCAATTAGGTGGTAAAAAGGCATTAGTGAAGCTTATGTGCTGTGGTTTATTTGTCACTTGTTTTAAACAATAATTGGCTAGTGGTTTGAAGAAAGGTGCTGTATCTGCTTTAAAATTGATATCCTTTGTATACTAAAACTTGAAACTATACAAATGTCATCAAAATATGAATTTATACCTTCCAGTCTTATACTAACAAAAATTCTAAACAGTGGAAATTAAATGAATTCCATAAGCTTATAGTTTTATTGCATAATCTTATTTATTACTATATGATGGGAGGTATTTATTGTGCTGTGAAAATATTTCTTATATCAAATAATTATACAAGCTATTATTATTTAAAAATATCAAAATTTTGAAAACAAGGTAATTAGAGAAATTTTAATTAATTATTTTGAATAAATTATTTGTAAAATGCAAAAAACCGCCAAATTTAACAACCAAAGAAAGATCCATAAGGGAGGAAGCTAGGAGAAAAGCAGAGGATGGTAATGAGATATAGATATTAATTGGTCAACCTAGCACATCCAGATATTCATATTGCTGATAATGACTCACCAGCTGATTGTCACATCTTCCCTATCAAAACCAAACACTTATTCTTTCTAAATAAATAAATTCTAAATGTCTGCCAGAAATATAGCAGTTGATTAGTCAGGCTAATGTCCTTACTGATTGGGTGGTTGTCATTGTTCCCCCAGCTCATGTGACAAGTGTAGAGATCTATTTACCCTTTTATCAGCCAGTGCAATTCTTTCTAACTGACCACCAAACTGAGGGAGAATGATGGGAGGAGCTCTTTAAGGTCTGGGATGGTTCATGATGTCCAAGCCCTTAGGGCTCTTGAGACTAATACTAGTACTTAAGAGCCCACATAGTGCCAGTAACAGATTGTACATATACTTATTTATTTTAATTTGAAATTTAGTACTTTCTGACTTCAGATCAGTTGAATTTTGCAGATAAAAGTTTTTGAATTTTAATGATGAAAATTTACATTTATTTATTTTTCTAAACGGCTCCAGTAATCGTAATTTATAAAATATAGAACCAAATTAAAGTGTGAAGCTTGACTTGGTTAATTGTCGAAGGAGTTCATATCTGGATGAAAGCGAGAGAAGCAGGGTATTGATGAAAGACCTAGTGGAGTTAGTAGAAATTAATATCTTAGGTGCAATGAGTGTTTACCAAAATTTATAGAATATAGCAAACGTACAAAAACAATATTTCAAGTTTAAAGTCCTTCAAGATTCTTGTATGAAGTGCATAAGATATTCATGAAAGAATAAGGAGGGTTCAGAACGTCTTCCCTACTCGAGCTCCAGGCTGGCCTGTAGCCATCTATAGTGACATNGATTAAATTAAATTTTAATTCCACAATCAAACAAATTGTAGCACATGAGTTATCTCCAAAAAATTTTCCCCTCGAATAGATTCTTAGCAAGTGAATTTTATAATTAAATATATGAGAAAGTTTACATTAAGGTACAAATGTCAAATAAAATAGTTCATCCCAAAACAGGCCTTCTAAAGGACCATTAATCCACAGCCAACCTGTCAGAAAAGATCCTACCCCAAAGGAAGGTTCTTCTATCTTGATTGGAGTAGTTTAGTAAGACTTTATGTTTATACTGGGTGTGTGTGTGTATATATATTAAATTATTTGGCAGAGGACCTACGGCTTGAGGAATATAAAAAGATAATAGGATGGTTAAATATTTTATATAGAATTCAGAATCTTTTACCTATCAAATAAATAACGGTCATGAGGTTCTCTTACAGCAATCAAGACATCCATAGCTCTAACAGAACCAGATTGGATGTAATACTCAAACATTCCATTCAAAAGCCAAGATTCCTTAGCTGAAAAAGAAATAAAATTACAATTAATTTAAAAATAAAACTAACTTTAAATTCAATCAGGGTAAATCACACAATAAAGTAACAAAAATTCTGCAAATTATTCCAAAATTTTGCATAAATTGTTAAAAATTTATTTTAATAAACATTTACTGATTATATTATTCATAACAATTGCAAAAATAAAACAAAAATATTTTAAAAATATGAATTTCTTATTGAAATTGAAAATACTAAACCCACCACAAATGTTTCTACAAAATTCCCTGTTTGAAACATCCTTAGCATCATAATTGGTATGTCAATTAAATTCAAATTAGGACCCTCTTAGAAAAAAAAAAAACCCACAATAAATTCTTCAATAAAATTTGCTCATTGAAATACCCTTTTTGCTATAAGTGGGTCTTCATAAATTCTATGAAAAAAAAACAACTAATCTTGGAACATATTTCTCAATGAAATTTGCTTCTTACAATTGAGTCAGAAATGGGGATAACATGAAACTAAAAAGTAAATAACCAGAGTCGTTTAAATAGCTTGACAATGTGAGCTCCAAATAAGATGATGTATTCGTCTTTCTCGGAGGTTAAACTCTTGACACTAGTGCTGGGAATTTAATAACTTATCTGGCTAGTCTCGGTGGCGTAAATGTCAAACGAGCTTGCCTGGATAGCAGGAGATCCAGGTTCGTGACCTGGTTGAGACAGTTAGATTTTTATTCTATTCCCTTGTATTTAATTGTTTAAAATTTATGTAGGATTAAAAACCACAATAAAAAGAATATTTATAAAAATAATAATTTCAGTGAATTAGCAAATCATATTATTAAGATTGGTCATAATTCAATATAACAACTTAGTGCATAGCAATAAAATTACCATTAAAAATAGCTTTGAATTAGCCTATTTTGTTACATAGGAGTAGGGAATTACGTGAAATGAAATTAATTAGGGCCATTATAACAATCTCCAAGACATATTTTTATTTAAACGGAATGAAAATTATCATAAACATAATTATTAAAAGCAGAGGGGGTTAATGTGCTATACCCTTAATTATAACCATTTTTTAAAAAGTGGCTATAATTTTCAATAAAATCTAGTTAAACATGGTAGTAAACTTTGAAAGTATTACAGACATATGTGGGTATATACATATATATTTATTTACACAAACGTGCACACTCACATATGGATGGACAGACACACACATGTATAAATTTATAAGGAACATATTCATTTCCACAGTTTTATAATTGCAATGAGGAATGAAACTCAATCACATTACATGATATAATTTAAAAATTATGCATGAAATATTCAATGCTAATAGTTAAGATGATGGACTTTTTGTTAGGTTTGCCATAATACCTCTAGAATAGTTGAGTATGTTAAATAGGTATAGGATATATCACTATTTTTGTGAATGCTCTATAGGTCACACCTTTGAATGTTCACAATGCAATTCAAAATATAAAACAAATTTTTGGTGGGAAAGTAGTTTTTAAACAAAATTGAAGTAAAAAATATTGACCAGTATAAGTAAATAATTAATATTTAATGGATTAACAATAAATCGTTATGGAAGTATGTAATGATATGAATATCATTACAAGAGGGATGGGTACATCAAAGGAGGGGATAATTCTTCAGGAGGGAACAGTGTACTTCTGAGGAAGTCAAAACGATCTTTTCTTCTTTGAACTATTGATCACTTTTCATATTTAGATTATAATAGTCTAATTGACTTTAATTCCGGTTTAATCACAAATTATGCTTAAGTCAGAATTACAGTTGACATTAAAGTTATCATTACCATTATATAAAAAAGTGTGTATATATTTACATGTGTACATATGGAATTTTGAATAGGCTACATTTGTAGCTTATCCAATGTAGGATTGGTGAAGGATCAAAGACAGTGTCACTTCATTGTACTAACATGAATAGCGTATTTACATTTAGGGTAATGAGCTAAATCAAATAACATAACGGAACAATTAAGTCTTCTCTCTAAAAGTTTAGATAATTAAAAATTAAAAATTAATCCAAAAAGCCTCACTTACCTTTTCATGGTAAATTGGGTAATTTTAAAAATTTAAATTGAAGGATGTACTGTACAAAAACTTTTTCTATACAAATAAATAGAATAGTAAAAGAAGCCAAAACATTCAACATTCAAAAAACCCATCAAACAGGAACTGTGATCTCAATCCCGATCCTAGACAATCAGACTTGTTTATAAAATCTATTTTATAATAAATAATATATACATGTCAGGTTCTGCATGAAATGAACAGGAAACGGTGCGCCAAAGAAATTAATTCCTTTCACCTTCTGAGACAAATTAATTTTTATGAAAAAAATTTGAAACTGTTTAAGAACAAATGTAATTTTAAACAGGTGAAAAAATTGACCAAAATTGTTAATTGTTAGTAAAAACAGCACAATAATTATCATCAACTGGACATAAAAACCTCCAGAATCTAAACAACTGATGGAGGCATAACTAACTTGATGTGACTGGGAGCTAGATTAGTAAATTGCAGAGAAAAAATACATGACTAACAAGTGACATTTTTATGACTGCAATTAAAAATCCAAGTAAAATTTTCAAGGAATATAGAAATAAGTAACATGTAATGGATACTAGAAATGGCTTTTCTACTCAAGCAAACATAAGAATAGGAAATTGAGGAACAACTAAAGGATAAAATTTCAGCAGATTTAACAGACATTTTAAATGCCCTGAGAAGTTAATTCATATCATTCTTTGCTGCCTTTACAAAATTCCCAATCTAAAAAATCCTTTAGACTGCAGGAATCATTACTAAAGTGTTTCTGAAAGTTCCCTGACAAAAAGTCAGTGTTCATGACTTATAGTCATAAACAGTAACCAAAAACAACTAACAGAAAACCTTAGAACACTGGAACCTCTAATAGAAACTAATTTGCACAACAATAAAATACTATCAATCAAAAACTTAAAAAAAAAAAAAGGAGAAGTGGCATTTCTATTGACTATAAATTTTAAAATGTAAAAGGATTCTAGCTATAAAATCAGGCACATAATATTAACATTTGGTTTAAATCTCTCAATCTATGGTTCTAATTTCCAGATTATTGTACTTTTAAAACAATACAAACATAATTGCATAGTGGGTCATTGATTAATGGCATTAAGCATTATTTTCTCAATAACTAAATTGGTTTTTGAACTATTACTTTATACTTTTTTGCCCAAAACTATCATTGTAAGTTCATAAGATTAATCATATACATCTATATCTTCCAGATCATTAATGTAAGTAAAAAGCTCAAGAGGAACAAGTGTTGATTCTTGTAACATAGCTTCATGGATCTTCTGGGCTACTATCAACTCCAATAAGTAGGAATCTAACAGCTTTTATAGTGCTCATTTATTTCTTAATTGCTACATTAAAAAAATATGTATCAATAAAAAGGTAAAAAAAGGATAAACTTTAGGCCTCTAAGAAAACAAATCACAATAAGACTATTCCTATTTACTCTTACTATTTTGAAATGATATATTTTGATGGTAAAATCTACAATTATCCTAAAATGGAGAGTGGTGTGATTTCAAGCCTTTATTACTATGTTTTACAGAATTTAATTTGTTAGTATTTAAAAAAAAAATACATTGTACTTTTTTGAAAATTGTATTTCAAAACTCCGAAGTGTTATTTTAAAATATGAAATTATCTATGTTCCATATTAAAATCCATACTTTGGTAAATAATTATTTCTTTGTCTTCCTTCAAATAAGTATGTGGTAATCATAATCCACACAACGCTTTTCAAGTTATAGCTTCATCAGGTACTAGATGATCAGTGATACTATTACCTTCGTGAGATGCTGGCATCTACAAAGTAATACTATTTTAGATGGGTTTTAAAAACTATGAAGTGTTAATTAGTACAATGTTTCTGATATAAAAAGAGGATTTTTTAAGAGGTGAGAATTTCTCCAGAAGTATCAGATTAATTCAAAGATTTTTTATTGATTTTCAGATGTATTGGATAATTTCATTTACTTATCTAGCTACAATAAAAAACTTGATTAATATAAAAGAAGCTAAGAAATAGGTGTGTTGATTTGACTCGTTAATTACATAAAAGTTGGCCATCTCCTTTAGAATGATAGCAATTGATGCACATTCAATAAATATTTGTATTAATACACGTTAAAGTGATGCTGTGATTTAAATTAATGCTGAAGATAGTTAATTCTCTAATTACGATATGATAAAGAAGAGTTTGGTCAACTGTTTCAGGAGAAATTTAATATTTTGAACAAACATCTCTTAAGTTTAAGACTTAAAATAAAATGAATAAAAACAAGCAAAGACAATGCCAAAAATTTAATTAATTTAGAGAAGTAAATATGACATAGTCCAGCCTTTTTACTGAATTTTATTTAATTTTTCTTTCTTTCAAATGCTATAATCTGCCCTTTCCACTAAGAAAAAACAATTTTTTTCATAGAGGGGAAGCCTCCCCAACAAGACTTTTGTAAAGACCTTCAACTACAAGATTAGGCATCATAGCTTCTTTTAATAAAAAAATAAAAGATGCAAAACCAAAACTTATGAATGATTGTTGGTAATCTTTAGATCTAGGTATCACAGAGGTTAATAAGTTGGTGATAAGTATCTTATTAAATGATATGAACAGTTCACAAAATACTGATAAATTTAATAAAATAAAGCAGACAATGTTTAAACGAGATAAATCTATAGA
Organism: Oncopeltus fasciatus; assembly: GCA_000696205.2. NCBI lineage: Eukaryota > Metazoa > Arthropoda > Insecta > Hemiptera > Lygaeidae > Oncopeltus > Oncopeltus fasciatus. The sequence goes on from KZ808281.1 coordinate 254,186, forward strand.
CCTAACAAAATTAAACCCCTAATAATATATAGATCTTCTAGAAGGAAAAATAGTTCAAGTAATTAAATAAAGTCCATTAGTGGATCAGATAATCTTTACTCACTAGACATGAACAGCTCATGAAACTTATTCTTCGCATCTTCAGCTGACTGTGGATTTATTGATTCTAGCGAGCTGAAAAGATCTTGAATAGCTTCCATATTTGTGAAACTTTATTACACCAATACTTTTGGATGCTGCTGCAGACATTTGTAATTTATTCTGACGAGGAGACAATAAACTCCATTTGATTTGAAGAGAAAGAATCTCAGTAAATGAAACCTTAAACAAAAAACAAAGAGTCATTTTCATTAAATTTAAAGTACATAAGTGCAAATAAATTTTGAGATTAGAACATTACATTTATGAAAGGAGTAAGAAAAATATGTAAAACCAATTTCCATAAAAGAAAATTTATTTCAGAAGAAAATATGTCAACCATTGCTAAATTAATATAATTAAGAAAGACACACTTCATTAAAATAAAGTCAAAACTTAAAAATATTCGTCAGAATACGAAAATATATAAGTTAATGGGATAGTTTGACAAACATAACATTTATGTATTATAACCAAGTATGCATAAATAACCTACAATAAAATAATAAAGGATGGTGTTTAACACGTAAAGCTAAAGATAATAATGACACAGATTTTTCATCGCTCTTTTAAAGTAATTTCTTGAATAATGCCAAAGCCCCATAGGTTTACATGTCTATCACCATCACCTGGGCACAATAGTTAGGCCAATCAAGAACATGTGTTCAAATCGATTAATTATATTATCGATTCAAGGTAACGCCTGGAAATAGAATTTAGAAAAGATTGTTTAGAATAAAATAAATAACGCTTTGATGCATATTTATTTTTATAATTTTGCATTAAAAATCAATATATGTATATATTTATGAATAATTCTTCATTGTGTTAATCGATCTATTTTAATCGACAACCATTAGTTTTATTGAACAAATAAGTCACTAGTATGCTTCTATATTATTTGTGAAGATTTTTGATTGAGACCGAAAGTACTTGTTTTGGTTTTTTCTAGAGAATAAAAGTGCTAACATTTATTAGTTAAATAGTGATTAACTTTTTCTCAGTTGTTACTTTTTCAATGCTGTGTCTAGATAAAATGGCGCTTTATATTCAGTAGGGCTATTTCATACTGAGCGTTTGGGTATTAGTATGTCCCTATTTTTGTAAATTATATAGTGTTCTAATCTGGAATCTGCCGAAGTAATTTTATAATGGGGTAAGTTTTTTTGGTATTATTAGTTTGTGGTGCAATTTTTTTATACTTAAGTAGAACTTATTACATTATAAATTCTTATCAATGTTGTTATTTTCATTTGCGAAATTATGAAATAATTTAAAATTAGGAATACATTATTCAATAAGAAATGTTTAAGTGTTATTTTGCTCTCAATTTAATAAATAATATAATCTTTCAGTACTGAAGAATTAGAAAGTATTGATGCTGAAAAAACTGAACAAAACCCAGGAGATAGTAAGATGAGTACTGAAGATATAGATTCTAAAGAAAGTCGCAAGTTAAAAAAGAAGAAACACAAACACCATAGACAACATAAGAAGCATTCTTCAGATAAGAAAGAAAAGTATGTCATCTTCATCAAATTCCTCTTATATCCAAGAGAGTATTAGTAGATTATTTGTTACTAAAAATACTCATTGTTAAGTTTTTATTTTTACAAGCTACATACTTTCTTAATATTAGCTACAAACACTTCTTATTTTTATTAGTGATCATAAATAAAATTATAGCATCAATTAATTTTTGTGGGGTTTTCTTTTTTGCCTTAAAGCTATAAGTGTTTATGACTGATACTTTTTCTTTTTTTAGATATTATTGAAAAATAACACATTTATTTCTTAAATGCCATGTTTGGTTTAATACTAAATGATATTATATTGTTTTGTATTTGTTGATCCAGGTCTTTCCTCAAATTATTATTCAATTTAATCCAAGAATTATTAAAATTTCCTACTTTTTTTCGACAAAATATTGCCCTTAATTCTATGAATCTTTGTTTCTGTCATTTCAGGATTCAAATGTTAGGAGAATGAACTTACTTAAATATTCTCTAAAGCGAGATACGGTTTAAATGGCTTGTGATTCATAGAAATATCACTGTATGATAGTGGGAGGGGAAAAAATGCTATGAGGTGGTCTTATGATTTTTGTTTTAAGATGTGAAAAATATTACTGTTTGTGGAAGAAATATAGTCTTTGTCTGTTTTGTCATTGATGAGGTTTTGTTTTTAATGAATGTGAATAGATTTAGCTAAAGTCATTTTCGAGGTTGGGTTCAGTCGCAAGAAGTGTGAATTTATCAAAGTTGATAGTATGTTTGTTAGTAGTAGAGTATTTTGAAAGGGCTGTGGTGATTTTGTTTATTTTAATGTTATATTAATATATAATCAATATATGCTGCCGTACAATTTTATTCCAAGTTTAGTACATAAATTTAGAAGAAAATTTTTTTTTTACTCTTATTAGTTCCCTTTGATGTCCTCAAATTAAAATAATAATATTCTTAAATTGGTCTGTGTTCTGTTTGTGCAGATGTAAGTTCACATGTCTGTTACTAGATTTACTAGCTACATTCTTCATCAATGTAATAAAATTAAATATGACAATTGTTGCCTTCGTGATATACTACAAATTATTACTGATTGAATGGATCAATTTTCGTTAATAAGTGATGATTTTCTACTGAAGATATTGTAATGCCTTTAAAAATATTGCACAAAACTAATTTTATAATGTACAATGTGAGACAAGTGAAATCGATTCATTTCCTATGCTGGATCATGTTTTAATATCAGTTATTAAACAGTAAAAAAATTTTTTAAGAATTAATCAATATTAGAACTTTAAATAAATTGTAGCTTGCCCAAGTGTTTCTTTTTTTTATAAATTAATTACTAATTCTGATGGTTTTTCCTGGTAAATAACAAAGGAAATTTTGTGTCAATTCTTACTTTTTCTTTTCCATTCATGCTGAGACTGACTTAAACTCTTTCGAAGTGACTTGAAATACTGTGAAGCTCTTATTTAGCACTGGGAACATCAATGATAGCTTTGGCACATTCAAATTGTTAATATAAGTCATAAAATATACTCAAAAACAGGTCAATAATAGCATTAGCATATTGCTCACTGAATTCTTGTACAGATTTAGAGTATATTCCCTAGGTATTTAATATATTTTGGTTCAAATTGTTAATTACTTGTCTTATATAAAGATCTTGAATAGCTTCCATATTTGTGAAACTTTATTACACCAATACTTTTGGATGCTGCTGCAGACATTTGTNATATATATATAATATACATACACACAAACACACTCATTCTCAAGTATGGACACACACACACCCACCTGACCTTTTATTATTAAATTAAATCATTGAAGTAAATAAATTCAACAAATTTTTTGCCTTAAATTCTGTAGAATTGTCTATTTTTTTTCCTCTTTTAGCTCTACTGTAGACTCAGTATTTATTTTCTAAATGTTCTCAATAATTCATCTAATGTTTTAATTGTTTTTATAGGAAACACAAACATAAACATAAGAAAAAAGATACACTGGAAAATGGTGAAACAAAAGGAAAATCAAAGCCTTCTAAGCATAAAAAAGAGGTGAAAGAAGTAGTCAAGTCAAATGGGGATTCTGCAGTAAATGGCCGTAATATTGTTCCTCCTGTGTCCTATAAAATAGATACTGATTCAGAATCAGATAGTAAACCAGTGAAAGACATAGATTCGGATAGTGTTGATGTTGCTATTATTGAAGAAGAAATGAACTTGGAAGATTTAATGCGTCAAAAGGTATTAACTTTATTTAGCAATTAACTTTAATTTATAATTTTTACTGCTCAATAATTAAATTATTATAATTATCCAGAGCTATTGTTTTGCAGTTTCAATGTGTAACTTCTCTGCTACTATTATATAGAAGGGAAAGAATGTTTATATTATGAAAAATGGGTATAGGCAATTATTCTTCATATTCTTCTGAAATTCTTTAAAAGTGATTGATAATAATTTTCAGTTGAATTTTGCTCTAGAGGTCCTGTCATTACTTATTATATCAATACTGGTTTTATTTATACAGATCACCTTACAAACTGCCTAAATATTAAATGTCTGACAGTTTATGTAGTGGAAGGATGAGTTGGTACATAAGAAAATTTTCTTAGCTTTTGAGAACAGGGTGGATTTTATTTGACTTATATAATTTAAATATAAATATTCATTTACTAATATTGAGTTTCACAGATTTACAATTTTTTTATTTCTTTATTATTTAATATAATCTTCAGATTACATATTGTCAGTGCTAAAATGGTACATAATTCAATATATGTTAGATATTTTTTTTAAAATGTTAGTTTATAGCTCAAAATTATAAATTTTTTAAAAATATTGTTTTTATAGGCCCTTCTGCAGGCTCGTCTTGGTGCATACATGTCTGAGTCTGACTCCAGTGCAAAGGAGGATGGTGTGATAAAAATTGAGAGTGGAGATGAAAAATCGCACCACCGAAAGAAGAGGCCTCATAGCAGGTTCTGTTTAATTTTATTTTTTTTAAATTGGTTTTACTTTTAAATATTTTACTTTTAAATGTCTCTTTGCATTTTTATTTGGAGGTTAATGATCCCCTCCACCCATCAAGGGTCTTGAACAACATACTCTTCCATTTTTTTTAAAAGATAATTTTGTTGCTGCTCTTAGACACTTTATAGACTAAAGAAAAATCATCTCATAACCATAATTTTAATTAATTATATTATAACTTGAAACATAGCACTAAAATCATTATTCAAAAATATTCTTTGTTCAACAGCTATAACAAATAATTAGTGGTGAAGTTGTAAGGTGTCTAAAATTTTTTTTACTATATTCAGCTGTTTTAAATTTTAATTGAAAGCAATTCTGTCCATTAAACTGATGGTATTTTATTAAATTATATAAAACAGTAAAATTGGACAATTTGGTAAAGAGTTCATTGAAACTCTTAGATTCCATATGTAGTCACTACTAATAATTAGACTTAATTAAAGAATCTTGACTAATAAAATAAATATTTAGTGATCAATTTTTTTTTTACAAATACCAAAAATATATAATGGTGTATTTAAATTTTATGCATAAATATTTAATGACTATGATATTGGGTATTTGAATAGTTAATGCAGTTTCTTTTTGACAAACTGAATAATAGATGCCATTTTGGTATAAATTATGATTTATGTTATAAATTTGAAGTAATTAGTAAGCTAAAATATTAGACTAATGCACAGTAATTTTATGAAATAATTTCTATGAAATATATAATATTGGGTCAGTACCTAAATATTGGTATTGTATATATAATAGATATTTCATATTATATTAATAATATTTTTTAATTAAGTTAAAATATAAATATAATTAACAATATGAATGCATTTTAGGAGTCCAAGTAAAGATGGGAAGTCGCGTAGAGATAGTACTGAAGAGAAACAAAAAGAGGAAAGACGAAAGAGACGGAAAGAAGATGATAAGAGAAGGGAAGAAAAGAGAAAGGAAGAAGAAGAGAAGAGGCGTAGAAAGGAAGAAGACCGCAGAAGGGAGGAGTCTAGAAGGAGAGAGGAAGAGCATAGGAGACGTGAAGAGGAGTTCCGCAGGAGGGAAGAGGAGAGACGTAAAGAAGAGAGGTAATCTTACATTACTTATTTCTTTTGATTGTCACAAATTATATTTAATATAATAATATTATATTATAATAATAATTTCTGAAGAAAAGTGATTTTTAAGCTTATGTTTTGTGTTTTATTGTTTTCTCTAAGAAGTAATATTAATCTACCTGCGCATATGACATGTTATTTTAGTCAATAAAGATTATTATAAANTAAATATTAATATTTATATTCAAACATAAATGTTATATTAGTTTGAACATTTTAAGAATTTTTTATTTATCTTGTGGATTGGCAATTAAGTCCAAAATTTTGGAATTATATTCATGTTTTGAAGTCTCATCCTTATCTTGTTTTTGTTGAAATAACAACCCTCTCGACCTTATCAAGAATAAAATATAATAATAGGACTTATTTCTTTTGAAAGAATGATTCTCTCTTTTGCTTTGTAATTAATATATAGCTGTGATTATTGACTATCAAAATGGCTTGGCGTTATAAATAAGACCTTAAATACTATTAAAAATTAAATGTTTTTTATTAGGTGTGAGAATGGTCGGGGTTTCGGCCAGGAAGAAAAAAATATACACCACAATTTGGAGTAATATTTTTATTTATGCCAACGTTTCGGCTTAGCTAGTAAGCCATCATCAGGGCAATGGTGTTGGGTGGAAAAATCTCCCCAGGGCGGTGTCTGTTCACATTGTAAACTGCAGAAACAACTGAAAAGTGAAACCACAGTCACAGGGAGGAGTGGGGTAAGTCGGTAAAATTCAAAGAACAAGAATTTTATGGGCCGGGTGAAAGGAATTGACCAGGTAATCCCTTCAAAGGGAAAAAGAAAGAGGCCGACAATGGGGGAGTTTCAGAGTAGTTTTTCGTTGTATTATACGAAAAATATTACAGTACGCTGACGAAATGTTGTCTTTGTCCTGCCTATCGTTGATAGAG
>KZ808281.1:263536-274254 GCA_000696205.2 Oncopeltus fasciatus
GTTCACGTAGGCTTCGTCGGTCGTCAGATGTATTTACCATTTCATCTTCCGGGTTGGACCGAGTCAAATTGTTCTTATTTGCCGAGCTTTCGCACATCATGTGATGGCTTCTTCAGGGCTGAAAAGAGAATTCTCTTTTCAGCCCTGAAGAAGCCATCACATGATGTGCGAAAGCTCGGCAAATAAGAACAATTTGACTCGGTCCAACCCGGAAGATGAAATGGTAAATACATCTGACGACCGACGAAGCCTACGTGAACATCACTATAATGGTAAAATATTAAGGGATTTGTGTTTGTATATTATGCTTAAACTATAATAGGGAAATGTGTAGTTCTAAAGAAGTATATGCTGCATAGGATTCTAGCTATGCTAAGATTAGGACCTGGTGATTTCTTAAAGGAAGGTGGTTTATGATGTGCTTTACTTCAGAAGAATAAAAGGCTTTCGACTGGAGAAGACATGGGAAGGGGTTCATCAGGAAATTATTGAATCATAGCAGTGGGATTGGGATCTTGCTCATGGTTAGGGGAAAATATGTACCAAAAATAGCATCCATATGCTTTTTCTGAGATACTCCTGGCCCATATCCCATCTAAATATTTCAAAGGAGGAATGGTTGGTTAAAAATTCTGTATATTTTTGTTTGTTTGAGAGCTTGTCCTTAATAGTGAATGTGTAGATAAAGTCACATTTTTTTTTTTTTTTTAGAACAAATTTTGTCCTTTAATTGTTGAGTTATTCTGTTGAATATATGTTTTCCGAGGGATTTCTGTATATTTGTTACTGAACTCAGCATTCAGCTAAAATGGGTGCTCGAATGTGGTTTTGGATTGATTTAGTTTAAACAGATCCAGGCTTTGGCACAATCCATGCCAACACCACATCATCTACGTCACATGGAAATTTTAGTGGGATTTGGAGATCGATTTAGTTGAGCGTTGTCCAAAAGTGGACCAATTTGAAGATGTGGCAAATGCCAGAAATGATAAAAATAATTAGTTTCAGGAATCTTTGCGGGATCCGTAGGTCTGTATGTAGGACAAGGTTAGAAAAGTGATTGATGATTTTGGCTGAATATTACTTATTAAAGACTGCGTCTGAATTTATTGATTTACTACTTCAAAGAGTACATTTTGCTTTGGAATGAAATTATTGCACAGTGGTTCGAATATTGCTTTTATTTCAGAGCGGTAAATGCTTTTATTTGGAGACATACATTGAAGCATGCAAAAATAATGGACAATTGATTAACCGTGATGGATGTAGCTTAAATACCTGTAGTACTTTGATTGAATGTGACAATAAATTCCTAATGAAGTAGCTGAATCTCCTTGAGCAGAGTCATTTGGATGGTCAATGCGGTAAGTTTTGTATCAGTGTCATTTAGGTCTCAAGTGTGTTTCAGTAATTAAATCTATATAAATTTTTTTGCCTACTAGTAATTGTTATACTTCTAGTCCATAGGATAACTAATCATTGGATTTCCTATTACTAATTACTAATTATTAATATTCTCATATTCTCACTCAATCTTCCCTACTCGTCCTTTAGTAGGGAAGATTGAGTGGGAGTAGTTATTTTATTAATTTGGGAAGGATTTTGGGGAGGACAACAGAAAACTTATTCATCCATGGAGTGAGGGGATCTTCCATTCTGTCCTTAAATCTATTAATTACTGCTTCTAGGCTTGATCCTGAGGACTGGGGAACGGAGATGATTTGAGTAGGGTTTAGGAGGGTTTGGAGGAACATTCCTATTAGATAAAGGGTGAGATATAGGTAATTCATGAGAGGGAACAGAATAAAAAAAATCTATCTGTCCTCGCCAGGAATCGAACCTGGATCTCCTGCTATCCGGGCCTGGTATGCTGACCGTTGCACCACAAGGACAGCCAGATATAGGGTGCTGCTTGAGGTGAGATATAGGGTGCTGCTTTTTGGACTGGTGCAACTTCAGTTTAGCTCAATGGTGGGCTAGTGAAAGTTGTAGCTAGGGAAGTGAAGCTGGGTGTTAACCTAGGATGGAAAAAGTAAAACAAATTTATTTAGCATGAATTAGCTAAAATCTTGTTTTTTATTTTATTTTTACAGGAACATAATGGTGAGTATTTGATTATAAATAGAGTTTAGTTAGCCTATTTCAGTTTTCCAAATGAGGGTGAAGATGCTGTGCTTTTATTAAAAGGAACTCTTCAGTATCATAGACCATTTATATTAGAACTTGTTAGAATTAGAGAAAATACCGAAAAAGCAAGAAAAAAAGAAAAATTTCAAAATGAATGAGGAAGAACAACCTAATAGCAATATTCCTTTGGAATTATTAATTATATGCAGTATTGCTTTGTGGATCCAAGGAGTAGAGAAAGCTCTACTCTCCCTCTACTGGTTATTGGAGAGAATATTAATCATATTGTAAAACTTTTTATTGATAGTTCACAAATCCTAATCTGTATATACTATTCTTATTATTTGGAAGATATAACTAATATACATTGAAGTGATTATTTTTATCTGATCACTAATAAAAAAGCTAGTTAATAATTTATTTTTTTACTACTACAAGTTTTAAGATGTATGAAGGAATAATGGCCCCAGTTTTTCATTGCCTTTTAACTTCTAGTTGGAATAAATCTTCACTAGTTTCTTTAAAAATTCTCTGCAATTATCGTAATACATTTCTAATAGTTTTCATACTTATTTTTTATATATACTGATCTAAGGGATTTTAATCGACCCCCCCCCCCCCACAAAAAAAAAATTAGGTAACTGCAAATCTTCAGAATAAAAAAGATCTTGTCTAAGCAGGTTTTAAACTAATCTGATGTCTTAAAATAAGAAAATAAATGTCCCATGTGTATAAATTATATTTAATTTAAAACATGAGCTTGAGCTTTTGATGTAATTTTTCTTGAGCAAACATTTTCCTCTAGATTCAATAATTGTCATTACTGTTGTATTTGCAGAAGGAAAGCAGAGGAGCGCAGATTGGAAGATAGGAGGCGGGAAGAAGCGAGACGAGAGGAACCAAGGAGTAGGAGGAGTGAATCTAGAGGAAGGCGAAGAGAGGGTAGGGGTCGTGTTGAACCCAGAGACAGGAGGGATAGTGATCGTTTTCGTAGGCGTAGTAGGTCTCTCCAAGGTAAGCCCAATGGAAGGACTGACTTTGAAATTGCTCTACTCTGGATAATTACATAGTTTTAATAAAGTTTCCTTGTTTAAAAATTAATTTTTTTTTTTGTAGGTCGTGACCGTGATCGAGAAAGAGAGAGAGATAGAGACAGGCGGAGAGATGGTGATAGAGACCGCAGAGATTCTAGGAGATCCAGAAGCAGGGACAGGAATCACCCTAGGTAATATTTTCCCTATTGCTTCTAAGTTCTAGCATGGGAAGTTCTTAAGTAAAGAAATGAAACCATCAAGCTTATTTTTGCAAGTGTTGGATGTGTTCATTAATTATTACAATTTTTTGAGGAAGATAAAAATTTAAAATCAATTCAAACAGTTTAATGAATTTATTTTTGACTGAACTCAGAATAGGGAGAGGAAGAATAGCGGTTAAGAAGAAGAGACAAAATTTATTAAGTTCATCTTCTTTATAATTAGTGTTTTGAAAAAGTTGAATAATTTTGATTGGTATAAAAATTAATTGTCTAACGTTAATGTATAATAAACTTTTAATGATAAAAGTTTTACAGAAAAATGTATATTAAGGTATACATGTGCTAATGACCACCAGCAGTCGATGTGCACAATAAAAAAAAAAATTAAGGTTGATATTTATGAAAGTTACTCTGAAAGTTCAGTGCTCCCCTTACTTCCCCTTCCTCAAGTATTCTACAGTCATCTTCAAAAATCTCTCTTTTTGAACTCATTTGCACTCTAATTTGTAAGATCAAGTGAGTCTTTTACTCTTATTTATTTTTTATCTTTTATGAAATATGGAAAATTTACTTAATGCAGCTCCAACTTTTTATATTATTTTTGCTATATTTCAAGGTTCCTATTTTCTTTTGAAATAAATATTGCTTTTTTATTCTTTATTTGACTAATTTTTCTAATTCTTATATTTTTCAGGTCACACAAAAAGGTTGTTAAAGATAAATATAAGGACAGCCTTTCAGAAGGCCTGGGTGAATATAAGTCTTCTTCTTCTTCTGATGAAGAGTGAGTGTGTTATATAATTTTATTTTTATGAATCTATATAAATACTTAAAATTTATTTTTGTAAGATTTGAGAGTGAATTTATTTAAAACTTATAACTCCAAGCTGACAGAGAAAGTGGGGGTGTAGAACTAATTATTTTAATAATCATCAGTTAATACCAGTTTCTATAAAATTTATTATTACCTTGATTATATCTCATTTGATATCTTATGGGAATAGTTTTATAGTAGTCAGGGTTATTGATTTATCTGTTTTCCAGCATTGACATTTTCATATGACCTTTCTCAGTAAAAGGAGGAGTATAATACTCTATTCTCTTCTCTTTAGCTTCATCCTTCTTGACTTTAATCTCCCAACAAAAAATGGTTTACTCCTTAGAATGTATCTCTGATAGCAGAAGACAATGTATTAATTGAAACTGTTTAGAGCTGGATTGATAAGCTATACAAGAACCATGAAAGTTAATAAAATTACTATTTTTTAAAATATATTTTTTTTTTTTTTGTTTTTTTAGTCACATCATATTTTAATAAAGAATAATGTAACTTAGTACACAAATATGATGCTGTTTTTTTAGTTTGCAGTTCTAAACCAAGCACACACACACACACACACACACACACAAGTTCTTCTTTTAAAGTGAGTGTATAATCCAATTCTCTCTCCCAACGCTTCTCACCATTTTGATAATGCTGCCTTCATTATTCTACTATTAAATATTATAAACAAGATTCACTGACATTGAATAATTAACAGTTAAAAGTTTCTTATCTTAGTAATTAGTTTCACAGTAGGCTTCATTGATCTTATTTTTTTATTTATTTCCCTCCAGGTTATCAAACATTAATATAGTCGAGGATGAAGAAGATGAGGAGCAGATAATTGAAAAAAGAAGAAAACAAAGAGAAGAACTTCTCAAGGTAACTTGATAATTTTTTTCTTCTCTGAAGGATGTCAGAAACTTCTTACGGTCTTAAATAAACAACCCATTGACAGCTTTATTATGTTATTTTAAGGAACTTCCTGATGAATGCAGTAGTATTGAGGACTGTGAATTATCACAGAGTAAGGAGATTAAGTTGCCCAACACCCTCTACTAGTACCTATGGAACAAGCTCATGACTAAATAACACAAATCCCATTACTTCTCGTTTCTTTTAAATCATAAAACTGCTTTAGCTTCCTTAATCATACAATTAAAGGTTAAAGGCCTCCTCTTGGCATTTTCTTTCCCAAGTTTCATTAGTCTAAGGGCACAAGTTATTATAAATGGTACTTTTTGTACAAAATCCCCTAATATGTATATATATATATATATAATTATTTTTTTATTTGGTTACAGTTTGTAATGTTTTAGACTTTACTGAAGATAACAGGTGGAAATTTACTCTATGCTATATATTAATTAAAAATACTTTAAGGCTTTCATTGCTAGGCGAAGGGAATGAAAAACAATAGTGATTTGGCCATAGGCTCCTGGATCCTGTGATTTAGGGTTTACATACTTCTGTGCTTCCATTTGTGCAAGTGTATTCCTGGCATAGTTCTGGGAATGCCAAGCTCTAATAGGACCATTCTTCATTGAATAAGAGAAAATCAGGCTGGCCATAACAATGTAGTGATACAAGCTTTCTTGCATGTATATTAAGCTCTCTGAAATATTTAATTTTATAATGTATTGCCATAATTATTTTCAATTTCTATTATTGGGCTGATCCTTAACATCTTTGTAAATTAAATGTTATTTTATTTATACAAAAATATATTCAATAAACCTCAGAGGATATAGTAGGATGTGTTGGTTATTTGTGACTCGCCAGTATTTTTCATGTTTCATTTTTTATGTTTTCAGAGACTGGGAGCTGCAAGTGAAGACTCAAACTTAACAGTATCGCAGACTGCTAGCCCTCCCCCACAAGAAATACCACCTGCTGAAAAAGCTCCAGAAGTAAAAAAAAGGAAATCAAGGTTTGAATCAAACCCAACCGAATCTATAGAAGCTAACAATTCGGGCAAACAGCAACCACCTCCTCCCAACAAATGGGATATGTTTGCAGAAGCAGACACCCCTGTGGATAAGTATAATGTAAATGGTTTTTATAATTTTTTTTTATTAACATTTTCACTGTTTTACTGTTGGATTCAGCTAAAAATTATAAACATGCCCCCATGAACCCTTGATAGTTTTCTTGTTGATAAAAAATGACATCAAGTTGTCTCCATATTTTTTATTATGATTTTTTACTATTTTGGTATCTTAAGGCTCATATGAGTCTATTTGAATTATCAAAGAATTTTTACTTTAATCAGCATTGAAGAAATTTAAAATCAGATCAAATTTATATTTATTACTATGTTAAATTTGTTATCCCAAGGATGCTGCAGATGATGACAGCTCAGGTCGTACTTCCTCATACAAAACGGATGAAAATATGATAAATTCCCTACATACTAGCGAGAGCCTAATCCACGATAAAGATAAATACATTGTCTTATTCGTCTCTCTCGTTGGTTAAGCTCTCGCTAGTGTGTTGAGAATTTAATAAGTTATCTAGTTCGTCCCGATAGTGCAATGGAAGCATACTGGCCCGGAAAGCAGGAGATCCAGGTTCGAGTCTTGCCTGGGACAGATAGATATTTTTATTCTATTCCCTCGCATTAATTGTTTAAAATTTACATGGGATAATTCTGCTTCTACATATTTGCATCAAGAGAGCTAAAAAAAAAAAAAAAAAAAAAAAAAATCATACTTTAAAAGATACTCAAAAAATTTTGTCCCTGCCGAAAATTCTGCTTGCATCGAATAAGCAATATGTGATATCTATTTAACAAATTAAATTATTAATATTACTAATTTATTCTCAATCATAATCCATATAAATTATAATGAATCATAATTATTATGGGAGTAATAATTATTTTTAAAAAAATATTTCAAGGGAGGAAGTGTTGTCAAAGTTTTGTGAGAAATATTTAGGCTTTTAGTATTACTAGACTTTTAGTATTTCTAATAAAAATAATAATCCTTTCATTCTTAATTCTAATTTAGTTTAAGTTTAAATTGATTATTTAATTTTGTATTTGTTACAGAGCCCAGGAGTTGTTGAGAAAGGCGGGATTGGTGCTGAGAACCCTTCATTAACAGACAATTGGGATGATGCAGAAGGCTATTACAGAGTCAGAATTGGAGAGATATTGGATTCTAGATATGTCGTTTATGGCTATACTGGTCAAGGTGTTTTCTCTAATGTTGTACGAGCAAGGGATAAGGACAATAAGGATGTAGCTGTTAAAATTATTAGAAACAATGAAATAATGTTAGTATGTTTATTTGACCAAGTGGTTTTGTTTTCACTCTTGTTTAACCCCCCCCCCCCCAAAAAAAAAAAAACAACCTTTAAATCAAAGTTAATAAATATTTAAATGATACAAAAATTTCAGGGTCCATGAATTAATTAATTTAATTAATCAATTTGCAGTTATCTTCAAAATATTTTTTCTCTTCTGTCTAGTAGAACATTGAACTGTAATTATGGTATGTTGCAAAAACTTAACCTCTCTCTGCATTTGAGTCTATTTTTAGTTTTTTCTCAGAAAATAAGTTTTTGTAAGTGACCAGAAAAATTAAAGTCATAACCTACTTAAAATTAAAAGTTATTTGTTTTAAAAGAAGAAGAATCTGAAAATTTAATTGAAAAAATGCCTAATCTCCATATGCTGGACTTAAATTTTCCGAAATCTTTTGAACTGACTTTAATGATATTTATTATTTATGTTCTATCCATTCTAACACAATCTATTAACCCTGAAGGGGTTTTATTATAGTTATTTATTTATAGTTCACTTCTTTAACATAAGTTTATGGATGTAGCATAAAAACAAATTATTTTTATATTTCCCACTTACTAATAGTTATGTGAAGTTATTGATGTAATTAATTTTAGAATTAGGAGGTAAAGTAGTTGTCTGTCAAGTTTTATGAAGGTTATCAGGAATTCTTCAGGTACCAAGTCCAAATTTCTGATAATGCTTTTGTTTATTTTTTTTTTTGCTGAGGTCATTGGCGCTAATAATTCTCTCTTCGTTAATTTTAGAAGTAAATAATTGTATGGGATTTTTTTTTAGGGGTTAAAGGGAATAAGTCAATTTTTTTTTTTGGTCTATAAAGTCCACTTGAATAATATAAAATGCAAATTACAAAAGACAAATTCTGATTGCCATTGTCACCAATCAAATTTGTAGCAAAAAATATGCCGTGAATGATGTAAATAATTTAAATGAAAATAAGTACATAGGAGAACTGTGGTAAGTATAAAGGGATGAAAAACATTAAAGAAAGGAAACGCGAATGCAATTAATAAGAACAAAGATAATACTTATAATTCATAGTCATTAAAAAAAAATTGTTTTAGAATAGGGATAGGTAGTTATTTTACTTTAATGTTCAGATAACAAAAGGTGTATTTATGATTTTTTTTGTATATTTTTTTTAGGCACAAGACTGGATTGAAAGAATTAGATGTTTTGAAGAGATTAAATGAAGCTGATCCTGATGATAAATTTCATTGTCTCCGATTGTTTCGACACTTTTTTCACAAGCAACATTTATGTTTAGTTTTTGAACCTCTTAGTATGAATTTACGTGAGGTATGTTCATTTGTATGGCTTATTCTTGGATGTGTGTTATATTTTACTTCATTTTCAACAAGCATAAATGAAAACTTACCTTCAAATTTAAATATTCTAATTTAAGAAATTTGATAATATTTGTAGCTTTTATTAAATTTTGTAAGGGTAATCTAGCAATGGGGTTTTTTCTGAGAGCATTATTCCATTTTTTAATCGTGGATTTTCAAATATAGCAGATGTATAGACATTAGTTTAATTGTTAAGGAAATAATAAAAATTATGGAAATATCTGAACATGAATTATATTATGATTATAATAGCAGAAGTTATATGTGATCTTAATGAGTCCCATTATCAATATCTATATCTTTAATCGGATCATATCTAGTAAATGCCAAACATGGGCCTAATTTAAAAGTTCAGATTAATATATTACTGGTTTTTTTATTTAATTTTTTGATACTTTCCCTATTTAAGATTTTATCTTAAAGAAAAATGAGTTTTAAATGTCTGAAATCATATAAAGGGAAGAGTTTTCTGCAAGAGCATGAAATAGGAGTAGTTAAAATCCCTTCTAATTTATTTTTTTATAATGAAATTTGCTTATTTTCTAATTTCAAGAAATTTTGTTCTGTACTTGTTTTTGCTATTATTAGGAAACAAATTATTTAAAACTTTGCGTATTACATTGTATCTCGGTTATAGGAATTGTTTTCCTTCTAAGTTATATAAATTTCATAAATCGTCCCCTTGATATAGACTAAAGTCACTGAAATACTTAGATAATTTGGTTTTTATCATTCATGCAACATGCTAAATATTTAAATATTATTTCCATAATATTTTCATCTAAATACATGTAAATTTATGCCTAAAATGCAAGACAAAACACTTGAACTTGTATCATTAGAGTGAAATATTAAAAAGTTATTTCTCTTTTTTTAACTAAAATTTATTTTCTCTTTTAGGTTTTAAAGAAATATGGTAAAGATGTAGGACTGCATGTTAAAGCAGTTCGTTCTTATAGTCAGCAGCTGTTCCTTGCCCTAAAACTTCTTAAGAAAGTTAATATTTTACATGCTGATATAAAGCCTGACAATATTCTTGTAAGTATTTCTTTAGTAATTTTTAAATAGATTGTTCGTATCTATCTCTGATTAGTGCTTAATATTATAGTAAGATAACTACTTTCTATGAATATATATATATATGTATATAAATTCAGTTGTGAGTATGACACAATAACTTAATATTGAATTGATTACATTATTTAAAAAATAGTTAATATTAGCTAAGTAATATTATTCAAGATTTAAAACTGAAAAAAAAAAAATGATTCCATGATCATTCTAAAAGTTTTAGTTCAAAACTTTAAATTAGTTTATTTGTTGTTATTCCTTAAATATGGAACAAAAAAAATTATATTCTAAAAACTAACCTACTTCTAATTTTTTCTTTTCGTGTTTAGACTAGTAGAATCTAGAATAAGTTTATTCAATGAAGCGGACTTAATATTTAGTTTAGAGTAATGAAACTCAACAGAGATTTGTTTATTGATATAAAAAATATTTTATGAGTCATAGAGCAAAATTATACAATAGAGAAGTGTATTTACCATTTCATCTTCCGGGTTGGACCGAGTCAAATTGTTCTTATTTGCCGAGCTTTCGCACATCATATGATGGCTTCTTCAGGGCTGAAAAGAGAATGAGAGTTGTAAAGAGAGATTTTTAAAATTCAGATCTTTTAAAATATCATCTGAATTTTAAAAATCTCTCTTTACAACTCTCATTCTCTTTTCAGCCCTGAAGAAGCCATCACATGATGTGCGAAAGCTCGGCAAATAAGAACAATTTGACTCGGTCCAACCCGGAAGATGAAATGGTAAATACATCTGACGACCGACGAAGCCTACGTGAACA
>KZ808282.1:20954-35610 GCA_000696205.2 Oncopeltus fasciatus
AAAAAAAAAAAAAAAAAAAAAAAAAAAAAAAAAAAAAAAAAAAAAAAAAAAAAAAAAGGATTTACCTGGAGGAAAGACACCACTCTTCAAGATATAATGAGCAGGGGGAAAAAAAGCTCTCTCCCAGTACCTTAACAAGCCCACGGCAAGTTTCACAGTGCCAAAAACCATACAAGGAGTCAGATCCCAGTCATCAACATGCACATCAAAAACATTTTTCAAATTGAGCCAATGCAAGTCCTGTAATGTCTTCGTCTTCATAAATTGTCCCTTAATCTCAGACTTAATAATTACTAAGCATCTTGATTTAAACTATCTATTGAATCGTATCCTGTTTATATACAGTCAAAGTAAGAGATTACAAAATAACTTTAAGTACGCTAATGCTTGAAATTTAACACATTAATTATTTAATTTTTTTTTTTTTTAAATGTTGGAAATTATTGGGTAGATTTTTAAATGTTGACTGAAAAAAGTCGAATATATTCACCATTCAAATAGGATTATTAAACAATAATCATAAATGTAGTCAATAAAATGAGTTATTTTTATTTCGGCTAAAGATGATTGCTACCATGATTACTTACGGTGGTATACAGAAAATAAATACATGATTAAAATTTTAGTTAAACAAAGTTAATAAGATAATATACTTAAAAAAAAAAAAAAATCATTCACGTAGGACTGCGGAAAAAAAAAGAAGGAAATTCCTCAATAGTTTAATTAATGAATATTTGTATAAGAACATTCAAAGAACAATGTTGACCAACCCAAACCGAACCCCCACTCTTAATAGTTCGACTTTGTTTAGTAAAAAATTCTACTTTATTTTTACATTTTTTTTTCCATCTTTTTTGACAAATCAACCACTAGGGTCATTATTACCTTAATGCCGGTGAGAAATGGCAATTCCTACACAGTAATGGAAGGAAGGGAACGGCAGAAGAGCAGAGGGAGAACCCAAAGAGTGGCTCCGGGTGCTTGGGCAACCCCAAAGATTTTTACATTTAAAAACTACATGCTAAATTCCATTAAAAAAAAATTATTATAGCATTTACTACCTCATACTAAAACTAAGGGAATGCATTCCCGCTTCTTAATTTCGAAAGTAAAATTTAATTTCCCAGGAAAAATACGATCACGTAGGCTTCTATGGTTTTCACCATCCAAGCCATCACATGATGAAAGCTCGGCAAAAAAACAGACTTTCCGACATAGTCAAGACCAACGATCATTAAAGCCCCAAATCTTTCAGAGAGCAGATTGACTACTGTAAATCTACCACTTGCAAAACTTTTCTTATTCAGAACAAGGCGCAGAAAATGGAATCACTGAAATGATTCATTAATTTCCATTTTGCAGGGTCCGAATTTCTAATTCACAGTAGTAGATTTTCTATGTATCATAAAAGACGGGCTTATGGGTGAGAGTAACTGAATTTGAATTGTCATTTTTACATCAGGAATAGAAGGCTACAAGGATACTACGTAGGGTTGCCTACGTTGATCTAAACTTCTAGACTATCTAGGAAGTAAAAGTGGAGTAAACGCTTAATATTCGTAGCTATAGTTTTAATTATATTCTTTAATATTAGTTTTTAGTAAGAATTTTACAGAACAGAAAAGTTAGAAAACCTATAATTTTCAATAACTCTTCTTATAACACTGACGATTATTCAATGTGGTCTACCTTGAAAACCCCCGTCCAGTCATCCGATTCTATCATAAATAAATTGATTTAGCGGCTAGTAATAGAAAGCTTTAGTAGCTAATTTGGATTGAAAGTATTATAAATAAAGCTAGCCGCACAGTCATCAATCAGAATTTCTTCTACACATAGATGTAATTAACAAAGAAATATATACTTTAGTAAGTTCAAAATGAGAGTTTGTTGACCGTCGATATTATTCTAAGATGATTTTAGTTGGGGTTCGGTCGAGCAAAGATTAAAATCATCTTAGAATACTTTAGTAAGGATGCAATGAGGAAATGCCAATTCTTCACGCTGTAAGTATTTATTTTTACTATTTAACGGCTGAGATCTTTCAAGAGCAATGGTCACCTCATTCCCAAAGCCACAGCTAATTCAGGGTCTCTCCCACATCGCAGTCAACCTGATGCTGATCTAGACCTTATACATATACAAATATTTATAGCGTGAAGAATTGGCTTTTCCTTATTGCTTTCTAGTAAAATAGTCTTCGCTTCAGAAAATATTGAATTAATAAACTTTAGTGATTTCCTTGTGCCTAGTGTAGATGGAATTAGATATAATAAATTAAATTATGACGTTAACAAGCATAATAACAAAATTCCTTGGAATTCACTAAAATTAGAATTTAACAGAATAGTCTTAATTTACGATTAATGTGAAAATATATCTCAAATATACATGTGGTATTAGTCTTTAAATACACACTATTTGAAATATAAGCTACAATAATAAATACATCAAAACCCGGAAAATAAATAATAGAAATGAATACACAAAGAATATTACATTTATGAGGGAAAAATTCACCATTCTTCCTAGAGAAGAAGAAATTAACTTGCTTTTGCTTATTTCGAAGGAAGGAGAACTTGTATATTGTACATGTAATATTCTTTGTGTATTCTATACATATATTTATACTCTCCTTTATTAAGATTTAAATCCATTGCAGCTGCGATTGGTTTCTTATAGTTATATAAGTAAATATACACATATACAACAATTCAGGGATGGATAAACAAATCTATTGAGTGCATAAAAATAGAACAACTAGAAAAATTTTAATTTACGGGGAAACAATTAGTGACAAATAGGAGTAACTAAGCGTGTAAAGAGAGTGGAGGGGGAGAGAGAGAGAGAGAGAAAGAAAGAGAGTGGAGGGGGGGGGAGAGAGAGAGAGAGAGAGAGAGAGAGAGAGAGANGTCAGGGCAAAGCAGAGATTTGGAAGGGAACCTAGCGAAGAGTAGGTAGCACATATGACAGTAGGAATAGATGTTCCATATAACGTCCCATGTAAGAAGGTAAGATAAAAAGAGAGAAAAGAGAGTAAAGTCCATGAAAGAAATATATAAAAAAAAAATCAACAAGAGAAAACACACACGAATATTTCCACCCTACAAATGTATACGAGTGACACTGAATAGGAGGACGGAAAAAAAAAAAAAAAAACTTGTAGGGAGGGAAATGGCTTCCTGAAAAAGTAATGGTGTAGGGCCATTGGATTGACGTCTCTATGAAAGGCAGTAATGGGAGAACATGACAGGAGATAATTCAGAAAGGCGAACCAGCTTTAACTTGCGTGAAAAGGTTCTCCTCCGTATTCATTTCGGGGCCTCCTCAATCGTTAGTGTGTACGGCCGGCCTTTCACCCAGCCAACCGCCGCCTACAGTAGAGTAAATAAATAACCAAATATATACGGGATTCGGGGAAACTGCCCAAACGCAAATAAAATCAAAAAGCGTAAAATACAACAAAAAAACAACAAGAGAGAAAGCTGCATTGCGTTATTTTTACTAACAATTCTCAGGAACGATACATGTTTCATAAATATTTCCCTATTCACTTTGTATTTCTTCATCAGGAAAACAAAATTACTTTTTCCAATGATCCCAAATGTTATGATTGTTTACTGTCAATAATTTGAACGTATATTTTTTACATTATTATTCACACTTTAAAAATAAAGATCAATAAATATATATGAAAAGAAATTTTAAATAATTTTATTAAGTGACCGTTGTAAGCATAATCATTGCTTAGGTTTGTTCCATATTCTTAGTCTATAACATTATTACGTGTTTGACATGTCATTCAATATGCCAATTTTCTTCATAAAAACAACTAGTTGAAATTTAGGCGATCCAGTTAATCCTCACTCTTAATGGTTTCATTTTACAATCAACCTTCATTACCTTAAACTGGGGCGGCGACGTAAAACATGAGATTCTATAAGACTAAAAAATTGTCTTTATTTTTTCCCCTAAGAATCTCTCTAGGAGGAAGTATAAATATTTACCGATAAATTCACAAACATATTTAATTTCAGAAAACAATTTTAAATACTAGAGATTATCTCTCTAGCGCTCACAATACCAAAATACATGCTATAGCGATTAAGGTAATAAAATTAATGTATCAAAAACAAACGAGTCTTAAAATAGTAAGATTATTAAATAATGACCAAAGAATTTAATTTTTATTTTTATTATTTATCTTACTACTTTTATATTTGAATCGAGTCTTGAACGAAACCAGTAACTGAAAATATATAATGGTGAGGAAGTCATATGATTTGACACATGACATTATTTTAACAATTAAATATAAACAGTACTTTTTAAAATGTTTTTGACTAGATTATATATAAATAACTTGCACTAAAGCAACTGGTTACTTCATTTGTAATGCTCCTCGGAGCAACAACGTCCGTTGGCATACTGTAACCATAACCCGCACGGGTAGAAGGGTCGCTATAGGTGGTGTACCAATTACACTCACACCACCATAGCTCACGGACTATTTCATAGCAAATTTTGTATATATCACTTTTTTACTAACAAACGAGGCAGTAGTGAAAAATAAAAATAAAGCAACTGGCAGTGAACATTAAGTACTACACACATACACGCGTGGGAGCACAAAAGCTAATCATTAATTATTTTAAAGACTTTCGAAATTGTATTATTCAAATAAAAATAAAATTAAAAACCTATTATTCTGTATAAGAGATATAAGGAGATGATTCATAATTTGGACACATGAAGAAAATGTTCGGCCTTTGGTCGAGGCCAACAAACAAATAAGACTGTAGGAAAAACGATTATTAAGCCATCTGTGTTTTCCGATTGGGAAGGATTTTTCCCTAGTAAAAGTTTCATAATTTCAAGAGGAAGGGGAGGGCGGGGGGCGAAGGAAATCAATTTCCTCACTAGTGACAAATCTTTAGAGCCCCCTCCCCCCAGCGAGCCTCATTTCGTTTGTCGGAGATCTCCAGCCGATAGGAGCCGAATGAAAGGATATCCGTAAGAAAGGGAAGAACTAAAAGGGGATGAAAGGGAAGTCAGAGGATGGATTTTAATATTTATAAAGGTGGCCTCTGGCCGTGATGAATGTAGAGGACGGAGGGGGCCCATTCATCAAAGCGAGGAGGCATTGCGCGGATCGATCTCAAACTTGCCCCGTCCGCCCCTTCTATTTCAGTTTGTAGTCAGTCCTCTCTTCATCTCCTCGTCCTCCCTGGATTACCGGAGCTCCGTCATATTACTAGCTCCTCCAATATACCGCTGGAATTCTCGCCACTCCCATGCAGCCGCCTCCCAACAAACCAAGTCATCCACATCCAACAGGTCCGAGGCTCTCTCCGCAGTCACCTCTTAACAATTTATAGGCTCCGTATAGATAATATACTTAATTCTAACAATTTTTAGTGCAAGGGAACATAATAAAAACTACTAAAAATTGTTAAAATTTACGTGGGATTAAGTACCACAAAAAAAAAATTNATAGGGTTCAGTGGAAAGAATGTTTAAGCTATCGAAGTCAAATGTGTGTTTTTCATGAATGACATGTTTTGTGAGGACAGTTTTTATTATTTTTTTCTTTACGTCATTTTTATAATTGTTGATTATACGTGAAAGAGGGTTTTTGGTTTGCCCAATGTAAGAACCATGACAATTAGGAATGGAACAAGGAATTTTATAAGCAACATTGGTTCTGTTAGGAAATGGGATAGGGTCTTTGAGGATGGTGTAAATGGATTTTAGTTTTTTGTTGGTGGAAAAAGAAAGCTTAAGGTTAGGGAAAGGTTTTTTTTTTATTGTGCAGACTAAATATAATATGTTGACGCAACAATATTAAGCCCACATTTAAGGAATAAAAGCATGAATTTCTAGAATGTCATATGATGACGATTATAAATTGTGATTATGTTTGTTACTTTGCGCAAGGGTGCTTGTATGAAAATATTAATAACCTAAGATATAATAGGTACATGATAGGTATAAAGTATAAATTATCTTAAGTAAATATTTCAGCGGAGGCTTTAGGCGAAGCCAGGCATGAGATTGCTTGGCATTAAGACACAGATGAGTTGTCGTTGATCACTCAAGAGTGGACTTTCTCATCCTCCCTCGATAATAACCGTTCGGGGTTGATTCGGCGATCACTCTTCAACTCACATATATATATTTTATATTCAATCTTAAATACAGTTGATAATACTAGTGGTGCGAGTCACTTAAATAACTCGAAGTCGATTCGAACTAATTATATCTTATTTCATTTCTTACCAATATTGTTTTAGAATTAGCTTACTGATTCTTAGGATTACCTGAGTGTGTATCAGTTATGTATGTAAGTCTTCATGAGTACATAAGTCTATTTCTCTGTTTAGTGTAATATTTCTGCTGGTAAAGGAAGAGTTACAAATATCAATTGTACAGGTAAATAATCTAAAAGGTTATTTTCACTACCAATGAATATATTAAGAATACAGACAGTGATAGTGAACACATGTATTCGGCCAAGAAGATGGACAATGTCCGAAAGCGCTCGCCAACGGAGGATGGTTTGCAGAAACCAATGAAGACGGATAATAGAGGGTATGATAGTTCTATATTCATTGTTAGTGAAAATAACCTTTTAGATAGTTCATTCCTTTTATGAACATATGGTTAAAAAGAATGTAGAGGCATCCAACACGACTTTCGGCTAATACCGCTGTTAAAGATCATCCATAAAAATATATTAAAATCATGTAAAAGTTTCCATTTAATATTTTACTACGGGATTCATGCTGTTTTCGTAATTACCAAGACTTGAAATTCTATCTAAGACTACCGATTCAACTAAGATATCTAAGACTAGGTATTCAACTATGACGGGAAAAACAAAAACAAATTTCTTACCCCTACGTCCACAAACATAAGGACACGCACACCAAATTTTAAATACAATAATTACAACTTTTCCTAGGCAATAATAAATATTTGTAAAAATCGAATCATATTACCAAAGTTAGCAGCATGTCCTTTAAAACAGCTAGATAGATATGCGAAATCAGTTGAACACTAAAATCTGGAGTAAGGATAAAGTGTTTAACTGCACATAAAGTAAATTTATGTATGAGTGGAAAAGAGAATTTTCCTGATTTAAAAAAT
The DNA here is from genome assembly GCA_000696205.2 of Oncopeltus fasciatus. Classification (NCBI taxonomy): domain Eukaryota; kingdom Metazoa; phylum Arthropoda; class Insecta; order Hemiptera; family Lygaeidae; genus Oncopeltus; species Oncopeltus fasciatus. The sequence goes on from KZ808282.1 coordinate 28,104, forward strand.
TTTATTTTATGTTAAAAGAATAAAAACATAAAAATCAAAAAGAAAAAGAGCAATACATTTTTAGTTAAATTGGTCGCCCACGCAAATAGAGAAAGAAGATACTCGAGATGAAAAGATATCAAAACTCTCTTTGTTTTTTCAATTTTTTGTTCTATTCTTCACACTTATTCTTTTATTTATTCAGATTACTATTCGTCGCTAACGGATTTTAGTATTAATTTTATTTTAGTAAAGGCTGAAGGGGAGGTAGAACTTTGAATCCCCATTAATATAATTTCCCTCCAATTCTTTTAAAAATATAGTATACGCAACGAATCGTGGTAAATAAATTATGAATAGATAATACCGAGTAGAGTCATTATTCATATACTCTGCAATTGAGGGATCTAGGCACGCGTGTCTCCACCTACATAAAAACATGACCACTTTTTTTTTTTTTTTAGAAACTATTTCCTTTAGGATTGTTGATAAAAGTAATAGTAAATACTTCGTACAAGCCAAAAGAGCATCAATAAATGATGAAAACGGTTTTCAGTAGTTCGAGGATGTTTAGAATAGGATGTCTTGACTAGACCAGTTCTAATCTGCTTAAGGCCGAGGAAGGCCTAGTCAGCAAGCAATCCAGGGGTTGGGGGGGCTGGGCTCTTCAGCACATTTCACTTGGTAATTACTGGCCTTCCTCCCTCTCACAGGTTAGAGGCACCCACCCTTCTTTCTCCATCCCTCCCATGGGAATTACCTTTGTAGGGAGGAAGATGGACTCGGTCTCAGGTAACATTATTTTAAACAAATCCTCATAAAAATAAAATTGTCATAATCGTTCAAAGGTTTCATATGTTTCAATATTTGAATGTTTACAAAATAAGGCCCCTCAGACCTATTTCAGCAGATTTTAATTTAGCAATAGACGCGATTAAAAAAATGTATTAATTATTAAAAATGAGAGAAACTTGAAAGTTTTGAATAAATTAGTATCTCAACACATATATACTTATAACATCTAATCAACAATTCCTTAATGCCGGTGAGAAATGGCAATTCCTACACCATTACNAATAATAAACTAACTTAAGAATGTAAGAGGGAAAGAAAAGACAAAATTTAAAGGTGATAATAAAGATATAAATATGTGAAAATAAATTATTTTCCTGTTATAATGTGTAATTATGAGGAAGGTCATACTTTTATTTTTAAAGATAATTTTAATTTGTGTATGGCAGCTGATCACCCTTGATCTCGGTTTGTGGCTTCTGAATTGACCATGAGGAGTGAGAAAGTCAAGGTATTTTGAATCTTCTGTTTGTCTGTCGATTGGGTTTGAATTCAAGCTCTCAATTTTGGTCTGTGCGGTGGTCATTGTAGGCAAATGGTTGCTTACCAGAGAAGCCGCATAAAAGGTCTTTGGCAGCCTCCACTCCGGCTTTCCAAAGACCGGAAAATGAGGTGCTCGTGGAGGAATGAGTTTTCACTCGATACCCTGAGGCTCGAGTTGGTTAATGTTGAAGTCTTCTACCTCTCAATACTTAACAGTAGTAACTTGAAAAAACTTATAGAAAATAAGTCAATGTGAAGTAGAACTTAATCACCAAAAATTAATTTGCCATTAATCTGCTTTACGGAAATAAAAACCCCATTGTTTAATCATATTTAACACTGCATTATCCACTCATAATAATTCCAGATAGGGTTGATAAAGAAATGCAACTGTATACCACTAATTACAGTCTTTGAGGCAACCATAACCCCCTGCTTGAAATGCCTTCATAAAGTAACATTACCTACCTGCGCATTCCATCATAAAGAAATGCAACTGTATACCACTAATTACAGTCTTTGAGGCAACCATAACCNATGAAAATACAAAGAGTCTGTCTTAAGGTCTGTTAAGAAACCTATATCATTAATTGTTTATTAATGACATATCTCATTCAAAACAAGATGCAATATTGTTTAGTTTATTTACAGTCACACGCAGTTTGACACAATGTCTTATCAGTTCTAATAAATTAATTAATTTTCCATAATCTGTGAATAAAATGTTATAAATAGAATTCAGACAAATAATCGGATATCATAAATTGTTATACGTAAGATGAGACCTGTGCTGGATATTCTGTTCATAATAAGAGTGAAAATGTTGCCTAGAACTTAAGAAAGAGTATATGAAAGTGGAGTCAACCAGCATAAAAATTAATTTTTACTGTTCAAATAAACAGACAAAAATGAGCAAATAAAATAATTGTTTGGTTCATATTAACGCCAGTTTAAACAAACTAATGACAGTTGTGCCAGAAGTTAACATTAATAAAAATAAACTACTAGAGTCATCTATACACTATGTTTTATATATTAAAATGAGTACACAACTGAACTTCATGAAAAAACACAAAAAAACGAATGTATTGCTTGAAATTCAGGATAACAATGCTTCATGCATATATATAGTTATGTATATTTAATATCGTCAAGCACATTAAAAACGGAAAACTTAGATTGCTGTCTAATATGATGCAGACCATTGTCCATTTAATTACAATTTTACTACTGTAAAACACAAAAAGCAATAGTTTAAAAGAATAATTTATTTATGTTTATGTTTTTAAACTGCGGAAGTAATAAGAGTACTTTTTTCAGTGAAAACAGATGGTTCTTAAATTATTTTATCGACTAAATCGCATGAAATTGTACTTTATAAATTTCATGCATTAAAAAATAATAAAAATTAGTTATTATTATCTTATAAAAAAAAATCAGCCAAAAGATGATTAATTATAAAATAACATAACATAAAAGCAACACTCTAAACGTAAAGCTCAATTCTAATTTTATATTTTTTAAAAAAAGTTGGTCATTCAGTATTCATTTCAGTCCTTTGTAGCAAAGGAAACCGTTAAGACGTATCTAAAGTAATAGTTTCAATAAAACTTTCTCTCTTAATTAATCAATTTAGGTAAAATATAGATAAACATATTTTAAAACAATTTTACACAAAAAAGTAGTCAAAAGTAGAGAATTTGCCAATATTCTAATGTCAATACCGCTCCTCTTCAGAACTCAGGAAAATAAAAAATAAACTTATTCATCAAAATTAGTAAAATACACTGTTTCAATAATAAACGTGAAACATTTTCAAAATTATAGTAGAAGAATAAAATCATATTAAAATATTATGAATTAAAAACTAGATTATAGAAAATAAAAACTACCGTCACAGCTCGATCGATAAGCACTCAAATTAATTTTAAAAATTTCTACTCATATCTAGAAGTACCAAGGAATCACTTTCAAAGTATTTGCAATTCAATTTAAAAAACATATTATTGCAACATAAAGTTCACTTAGTATTAACGATGTAAGATAAATTCCCTAAATCTGAGGATTTTGCCTGGAGTATTGCTTAGGGAATAATTAAAAATTATTATAAAAAACTATGGGCAACTTTGTGTACTAATGAGGTTAAATAAAAAAAAGGAAAAAAAAGCTATAAAGGAATTACTTGAATTATAATTTATTCTTTGCCAAATATGAATCGCATAGTAAATAAAGATTAAATTGTGAATTAAATCTTATTTGTGGGGTAGTAATAAATAGACAATTGTTTAGAATAATTTAATAAACAGTGGGTTGATTTGAGTTCGTTAATGTAGTGTATGCATTTTTTATCTTTCTGCCTAATTTACTTTTTTGTTTGTTTACAGTGAATTATACAATTATCATAAATAAAACAAAACGGGATGTTGCAAAGCGCTATGAAAAAGCATTTGAATAAAATTAAATGCAGTATCCTTCTGTTTTAAATAAAAATGTTAACAGTTGAGAGGCGCACAAAAATTTTGTATGTTTCTTAATTTAAGACATTTTTTTTACTTTGAAGAGAAAGTTCAAACCCGCTTATACGGACTGGCATTAAAAAATATTTGCTAACCCTCAGACAAGGTGAACAAAGCAAGAAAAATATGATTATAAAGAATAAAATAGAAGAGAAAAATTAATATAATCCAGGGGCTACGTTATCGATGAGGGGGAGGACAAGGGCTCAGAATGGATAAGAGGATACTTAATATTAATTATGTGCCCATAAGAGGGTAAGTGGAAACTTAATATTAATTACGTAGAAGGTGTCCCTGACTTTAATGATGAAGGAGTCGGTCCATATGCTTGGCAGTAGTTCTCACAGCACGCGCCAGAGATCATCATAGTAAAAGGCAATATGAGGAGGCGTTATAGGAAAATAAATTCGCTTCTTACGAGGAAAATATTGGCATTCAAGGTGACCACGTAAAATAGACAAATTAAAGTAACGTAACACGTGACTCGCCTGTAAGAAAGTTCAAAGGAATCGCCAGAAGAAATGTAATATGTATGAAAAATGCTCAATATATTTAAACGAAAAATATAGAGAGCAAATTCATAGTTTGAAGTCATTGGTTTGGACCTCGATGCAAAGGATCAAAAAAAGCGGAGCACTTATATACGGAATTCTCCCTAATAGATATGATTTGAAATGTACATAAACATATAAATGGTAAATAACAGTACTTAAATCAGAAATAAACTTTGAAAAGAAAGTCTATTTATATCTTCTTGCCAGTATTGAATTAGCTAAATTAAATATTCCTGATGCAGACAGTTGTGAACTTAAAAGTCAACATAGCCACTATGCATCCTGTCTTTGTGGCTTCATATTATTAATTAAATCAGAATTTCTCTTTCAACTAAAAAAATCAAGGATAAACAAAAAAAAAAGAATCAATCGCATTTGCCAATTGTATTGACTAAGGAGTACCAAAGGAATTGGGCCATGGGAATAAAAGCTACTAATTCAGTATTCAGTCAAAAATGTATTTTTCAATTTGCTTTTTGTTATCTTTTTCAATATATATATATATGTTATACTAAAGCAATATATGTGTGTGTATGTAAACAGTTCGCCTAAGTTATTATACTATTATTATATTATTATTAGTATTATTGACTTTGACACTTCTGCAAATAATATGAAGAATATACCAATGTGGTGTTGGCTAAACTTAATACCTTGTTTAGTGTTCAGTTAATTTATTTTCTTATAGTCGGATAATATTAGCACATAACACAAAATTTATGAAGAGATGCATTATATTACTAATGAATAGCGAAAAATATTAACAGTGTAATAACTTCATTAGATAATTAAAATAATATAAAATCACAATACATTTGAAATGACGCGACTCTGTTCTGTGTGAGTTCTTTGTTGCCCAAAACAAACCGTGGAGAGCACATACAGATAAGATAAATAAGACATACGATTCGACTGTTCCCAAGGGAAATCAAACGGTTAACAAGATATGGGATCGAACTGGGGCCACCTATACTCGTATATACTCCGCCCTTTCAAAACCAAGACCGGTTTGGTTTGTCATGTCGATCTACTCGATCAATAAATACATGTCGAAAGGCAGACAGTAAAGAGCCAAGTAAACGGAGAATTCCCATGCTTTTAGCCGGCATATGGCTGACAGTAAATAACTCATTTCATCATACGAAGGAGAAAAGAACAGTAAAGATAACAGGTAAACATAAGCCTTGCACTCGAATGGCCGGGCGTTAAAGGGGAAAATGGCCCATAAATCAGTCTTTATAGTACTATCCTATAAATACAATAACAAAACTTAAAGGGCCATAAATAGATCGATTAAAAGTATTTTTAAGATATATTAGAAGGTCGGGTTTACGCATTAAAGAGATAAATGTATCTGCAAGTCTACGTGTGTTTCAGTTTTAGCATTTAAATATACACATTTCGGAGTATAAAATACTCAATATGATAACGCTTTAAAGAAAATAATACTTTATGTTAAAGTGCATTTAATTATCTTAATATAAAAAAGTCCTGCCTTTCATCTTTTATGGATCCAGGTCGAATCCAAATGAAGAAACTTCCTATGCGTAGGGAAATAATTAAAATCGTAGGGTTTAGGAATTTAAAATCATAAAAAAGTAATAAAAATAAAAATAGTATACTATACAAGCTAACATTCTATTTCGAGGTCAAGTCGTAAAGACAAGAAGATAAAAAGAGAAGATGAAACTTAGAAGGAAGACTTACAGATAAAGTGAAACAATAAGGCGTTGGTTGAAAGAGATGGGATAGAGGAAAATATTTGGTGAATGGAAGACGAGCAGTGGTAATCCAAAAGGAACAAGGGACACAAAGAAGAGCGTTGAGCAAACTCCACCCCTCTCAAAGGGCGACTCTCTATTAACAATGTTTAGTGTCAGACCGATCCGACAGAGCGCACCACTGAGCGGACATTTCTATTTGGAGAATAGCAACAGCTCTTCCTTTTTCAGAAATATTTACCCATGTCCTCCAGAAAAGAATACTTTTATACATGCTGTTTTAACTTGCACACAAATAAAACACTATTTCAAAATCATTTTTTATAAGTGGAATACAATATATATTTACTAAGGCATTCTCTGTCATGCACACACATACTCAAACACGCGGGCAAGCACAGGCGAGCACGCACACACACACACACAAAATGCACACAATAAGTGTGTACCATTTTCGACTTCCACTTGACACTTCAGGAAAAATAAAAACAGCATTAAACAATTCATGAGAGGGAACAGAATAAAAAAATCTATCTGTCCTCGCCAGGAATCGAACCTGGATCTCCTGCTATCCGGATTTATTCTGTTCCCTCTCATGAATTGTTTATAATTTACGTGGGATAAAAAACCACAACCAAAATAAAATATTTATAAAAACAGCATTTTATATTTATAGGGGAATATGGGCCTATGATTTTATCTGCTAGGACGCCACAACATTGACAGACCATTGATGCTGTATTGGCGAATCTATCTGGGATTTCGCACGGGCACAATGACCCATCACCTGGAAATGCGGGTTCGTCTCCTAAGTGAACTTGAAGGCTCTTCCCCCAGCATTTCAATCCCACAGGCAAAACTCCACTCTCGCCTCTTGATCTCTGACCAACAAGAACTAACTAGTAAAGAGAAATGTGAATTGGATGATGTCAACCAATTGGTTTTAAAACTCTTCGGATAACACAATGGGAACCCCCAGGTGTCTGGAAAGCTGCCTAAGGCATACATAGGGACTTTCTTAGAGCTCGATGAGAATTAAATTTGAGCTCTTTCTTTCAGGGAGGCCTATCTATGACATCATTTCCCTCTTAATAGCTTAAAGCTGGAGTGCAGTCGAACGCTGCCACAACTTAAAGTAATTCCTTCTAGAATTTGGCTTTGACACAGGTAACCTAGAACAGTAAATGAGACTAGTTGGCTGCACATGAATTTTTTCATAATACTATGAAAAATTTATAAAATATGGAGTTTTGTGCTTTCAATAATCTTGTCCAAAATAAAAGTACTATATCCTACATACGTGATTTAAAGAAAAGACAAGTCTAATGAAATAGATTTTAAAAACAATTAATCCAGAATATTTTATTCCATAAAATAAAAAAAAGAGGAGGGGGGGGGGGGG
>KZ808282.1:47090-63902 GCA_000696205.2 Oncopeltus fasciatus
ATTATTATTATTATTATTATTATTTTATTACTATATGGTGTATGTTGTACATTATTATTATTATTTATTGTAAACTATGAGAGCACATTGCAAGATGCACGCTGTGCAGTATGTAATTTCTAAAATAAATAAATTAATGTTCAATTATTTTTAACAGAATGAAATATGTAAATAAAGGTTATAAAAAATAATATTATGATAAGATCATATTAAGTAAGAAGTGGAATCAGGCCGCCATACTACTTAATGATCTTCTTACCGCGAGCACTAGAGATTACTGAATTATACCCAGATTCCATCATCGGCCGATGCCTGACATACATCCATCTCACAAATTCATAAAAAAGCTCAGCTTTAAAGAAACTTTTTGCGCTTATAATGCTCTCAGGTTTTCAGTGAGAATTTCGATTAACAGAGATTAATTATGAATAATTTCACGGAGGAGATGAATAGACCATCTCCCCCGTCGGGTCTCCTATTGCTCGCAGTAGAAATAACCCCCCCCCCCCCTCTTAAATGTGTACTTCATAAAACCCGAGTAGATTAACAAGCCATGCAAATTAATTAACGAATGCAAAGAAGCGAGTAATTGGATTCCGCTATTCAGGAGTTCAAATCGGCACCTCACAATCCCCCTCCGCTTCACCCCGTTCTTAACACTTTTTCTAGAAGAGTGGAACTCATTAGGCATCCTTTATAATTATGCAGCTTTAATCATCTCTCCATTTCTTGAAAGCAATGTTAAAACGCCCGCTCGACATTTTGTAATGAAGGAAAAACTCTTTAATAAGACATTTTTCCGTGGATTTTATTAATGGCTTTTTCAAGTTGTGCGAGAGACTCCGGCAAAAAGAAATTTTTCCCGCTCTATGTAGATCAAAGAATAATTATACTCCACTAATGGCATTAATGATGAACTCTTAAAAACTTCTTTGCTCCTTACTTTTAAGAAGAAGTGAAGGCACGCCTGAAGGATTGCAAAAAAAAGTACCATGATTTGACAATAAAAGTCATAGATCTGAGATATACTAAAGAAAATATTCCAAGCTAATGAAAAATTTTTGTTTTTAATAATCAAATTATGTTTCAAATCATAAATGAAGATTAATTGATAGTTTCTAACAAAGTGAAAAAATATCTAAGGAAATTAATTTCAGTGAAATGGCTTGCAGTAACATTAAAAGTCACCTAGGGATGGATTCCTTTCATAATTTAATAAGTTTAAACTTCTACAGTGAACAATTTTTCAGCCGAAAAGAGACTTGCCAAACCTAAAGTAATTCTTCAAATCAAGAAATACAAGCAAACCAGAAATCTCCTAAAAACCTAGCAAGTGAAATATAAAATTAATATCATTTCAATTCCAGAGGAATAAGGATCATAGAAAGCTTATGTTACAAACATGATATTTGTTATTTATTCATCACCAAATGTGCGGTGATCATTTGTACTTTTTTAATAACAAGAGTTGTAAAAAATATTAATTTAAACTTAGAGCTCTTGTGAAGTCAGAATCACAGTCTAACTCGGCCCTCAAGTACCATAGCTTATATCACAAGGAGCTTCCGCTCCTTCGCATATATGATGAATAATGTGATAAACATCAAGCGAAATAGTTGAATACTCATACACACATCTTTACACATGTTTATTTATATGACGTGTTAATTTCTCAAATAGAGAAGCAAAATCCGTATTTAAATTATTCTTGAAAAAGTTAATGATTACTATCATGCTATTACATATGGAACATCCAATCGCTAAACAAAAAGTTTCGGCGTCCTGAATCAGGATACAGCGACTCAAAACCATTCCACTTACAACTGCGACAAAGAACCACATACTGTACATACTAACTCTAAAAAGATATGGGTTCAAACGATCCACTATAGACAAGATATATATATAAATATATATATATATATATAGTTAACANTTATTTTTTTTTTTTTCGTTTCTTTTTCCGAGTTGGACCGTGTCAAGTTTTTGATAGTTGCCGAGCATTCGCACATCATGTGATGGCTTCTTCAGGGCTTAATAAGAAACGTTAAATACATCTGACGACCGTCGAAGCCTACATGAACAAAGATACGAGTATTACATTTGGATGTAGAAATAGAATAGACAAATAGAATAAAGCCATACAAAATTAATATTAATTATTCTCATGCATAAATGGGTAAATTAAAAAATTCTATTAATACAATGGACAGGCATTGAATGGAAACATGTTAACATTATACTATTAATGGTTATATCAAATTAAATTTCCTTCTTTTCTACGCGAAGAGGAATATCACCGTTAGTGGTAAAGGTAAAACGATAGCGGACCCCTATGTGAATAACAAGCTGAGATCTAATGGAATGCAGAAGAATACAGATGGACAGAACACACTGAAAGGTCAATTAGCTTCGGTTGATTTTACTTCGGGGAAGACATGTCGCAATAGATTTGGAGAAGAGAAAAACCGCATGTCAGAAGAGAATGAAAGGATGACAGCTATGTTTCAGTTCGGGGATTGATAAATCAATGAGAGCCTGACCAGAGGGAAAGGTCATAGCCTATCAGGGCACCTGCCAGGGTATGTACTAAATCATCAGTTCGGCATCGTGGCATCTTTGCCGACCGCACTAGAAGTACTACTATGGCACACTTGCCTGTGAACACTCCTTATTTAAAAATATAATTTTTAAACTAACATTAAATAGAAACTATTAAATGATTTTTTTGTTGGGGTTCGGTAAAGGTAGATCCAAAAAAATAAAAATTTAAAAAAAATGTATTTTCTAAAATTATCTGCCAATATTTCGGCGTAGCCATCTTCAGGGCTATCATGAAAATTCATGACTCAGTCATGAAAATGTGAACTTAGAGACAGGACGTCCCCTCTCGTCTTTATCATAGCCCTAAGATGGCTTACAATGTAAGCCGAAACGTTGGCAGATAATTTAAAAAAAAACAACATTTGTTTTTTTAATTTTTATTTTTTGGATCTACCTTGACCGAACATGAACATCAACGAAAAAACATGTAATAATAATATCCACGGTTAAAAGAACTCCATTTATTAAATAAAAACTGTTACTCAATATCAATGGTGATCTAGAAGTCATTTTAAATTTTGAACATTCCCCCTAAGGAATTATGATCGTAAAAACTACCCAGCCTGTTCAACACAATCATTAACATCACAATACTTATTAAACTCAACTAAGTTCAATATCTTTCGGATTAAAATTATCATAATTCTTTAATAGTAGCATTGGTCCAAATAAAATAAACACATAGTCATTACTTAAGACTTCATTTTATTCTAAGCAAAACTATATAATTACGTGATAGTCCTACGATTTACTAGGAAAATTAAAGAGAACAAAAAATGTACAGCTCAAAGCGGTCTTCAAAAGTAAAAAAAATGCAAAAACAAAAATGTCATTATAAATAGTTCTGTTTTTTTACCATGTGTTTTAGCTTTAGATATTATTAAGTTTTATTTCCATCACATTAGATAGCAGTAATTTTTAGATTATGATAATTCCACCTTCTGCAGCTAAAACAATAACTTATCCCCCACGTAATAAGTGTTTTGAGAGGAACACAAATGTAAAGATGAATAATCAACAGAATAGCCCACGAGTGGTTTTTAATTTATAATATTTGCTAGACAAACCATTTAATCAAGAGAGGAAATTTTATGTCAGAAGCCTAGAATGCCAACAGCACGGAAAGAAAAGGTAGTAAATTATGTACACACACACACTATCGTGTGCACGTGAATCTAGAGTGCGCGCTCATTGAAGCTTGAGCTGAAGAAATGGTGAAAATTTAGAACGGGGTAGAAATTGATATGGTTATAATCACTTTGAGGAATCATTTTAAGATGAACGCCTCAGCTACTCAGGGCAAAGAGACATGTTAAAGTAATGAGGTCAACGGAGAAGTTGGAGTGCAGAGGACGGTACAGAAAGGAGTTGGAGAGAGGAAAGAACGCCAGCCATCAGTCGTGAGGGGGTGAAGAGGGGGTGAAGAGAGGGAGGGTGGGGAGACCCCGAGGAGCTCACACTCAGCGTATCTTCAATTCCAATTTCTCTAAGTAAACCTTATATATCTTCTTTTTCCAACACCTCAGTCGCCTTCGCTCCTCACTTCAATTACTGTGCATTTAACACACTATCCTCCCCAAGCCTATCCAACAAATTGAACATTAGCAAATAATACCAGCTTAGGTAAATCCGAAGAAATGAAATTTTTTGTCTATTATCTCACATATCATTTTGAGTTCCTTTTATATTAAATAAATTTAAAAGTAATATAAATATTGTTTTTAACTAATCAGGTCACACAGAATTATATCTCTATTTATATATTTTTAAACTAAAATGTTCAGTAAACTTGAATTAAAAACTACCTTTGAAAAAATAGTAAAAGAGATAACTTTTAAAACTTCTAGAAGTAAAACTACTCATTCTTACATTCAACGCGCTATGCCTGTGTTTAACTAACAAATAGTGGTGAAAATAGCTCCTTTTATTTATCGAGTGATAAATGTTAAGTAAATGTGTCTCATTTCACACTGTAGATTACTATTGCTTGTTCTATTGAACAATAGAAAAGTGTAAAAAAGATTAAAACAAGGAGTATTCAGAATATAAAAAAAAAAGTAATGAAACGTAGGCTGAGCACAGCACTTGAGAACCGCATACACGCGGTTTCTTTGGGGGGGTTTTTTTAACGTCCCGTGTATCCACTTCGATTTTCATGAAGTAAGGAACTAACTACAGGTAAATCAAATTTAATCGGTCATAGCACAGCGCAACACGAATTCGTCGATGTAAGCCGACACCTCTGTCATATATTTAAATAAAATAAAATAGTCGAATAGTGGAATAAAATAAAATATTGGAATAGTCCATCCGTCGAAATGAAACAAAAACTACCTCAACGACAAATTGACATACTGCAGTAGCCGAAATGATCAAACTCTAACCCTCCATGTTTAGAGCCACTTGGCAGCAAATTACATAGAGGATGGGAACCACGAAATAATAGAGACTCAGATTAGGAACATGTTAGAATCCTGTGGATATTCTGGAACTATTCGTCTTTCTTCATATGTCTGCCAACGTCCTCTTCAACATAATAACAAGATATATTTCTTCACAGAGAACTCTGCACACCTTGCAGCTGCATTACTCGTACATTAAAAAGAAGGCCCATTATGGAGGCTTGACCCTCCATGATTTGAATACTGAATTTACAATATGGTTCGAAGTACTCTACCGAGTAACCCTCTTCTCCTGAACATATTCACTACTTTTATATTTGTTCGACTATCGACGACATGTTAAAGTAGGTGACACACTCTTCAGTTTTTCTTAAATCTTTCCGGCAAGTATCCTATTCTCTCGCTTCCCAAGTCAAGACTTTCTGGCTTAAGTGGAAAAAAATACACTCTTACGTTGGGCCTTCTCTTACCTCGTCCCTTATGAGGGGCAAGCACGGTATACTCAGATGTAAACTTATACGGAGCTTCATTATAAAATGTGTTCATGAGGCTTGAAAGGGTGAGACATCATATTCTTTCATTGTCGACATTTCTAGGGAACAGCAGCTTTGCTGAAAGCTACGAACATACGCAAAAATAGACATTGATTACATTAACCCCTTTCTCTTCAAGGGGAAGTTAACGACTATAGCTGATGAACCAATTTTGTGGAACTTGAGCTTTTAAAACGTTGTCCACGAAATCGAAAATAAACCTCCATTATTGATACTGGATGAATTCAATTCCAACATTCCATTCAGAGCTCCTAATTTTGATCGTATGCGTAAATCCAGTCAATTAAGTAGATCAATTAAACGTTTCCAAAAAAAAAAAATGAGCATCAACATAGGAAAAACTATGGCAAAGATGGCTAAAAATAAAGTCATATTGAACTCCAGGCCTTCGTGCTCCGTCTGGGAAGTTACGGACCCTAAGTTTATCACCCTAACACACATAAAACCACTTCCTCATCATCACTTCTTTGTCTGCTCCGCAAGACCCCTCACCCACTCATTTTAACATCCTTCCACCACTTGATGAGAATCCACGCAATACAGGATTTTATCTGGGAGAGTTAAAAGTTTAGGAAATACTTGCATTATCTCAAGCAGAGAACCAAGTAGGCACACGGGATTCTAGGCCCCTAACAAGTGACCTAGCAATAATACGACAGAGTCAGTCCCTCGCTTGTATTTGCCCCCACCCTCCAGTGACCATATATTCCCAAGCGTGTGGTCGAGGTGAGAACTTTATCTGGCAAGGATCCCAAAATGCCGGTTACGTCTTTTTGTCTTTATTTTGCCCTTCATAAGGTAACATAAATATTTGTTACTTACCTTTATCCCCCCTGTATTCTGTAATTAGAGCCTATTAATTACTTTGTTATTTTGCTTTGTATTTGCCCTGCTAACCTCACTCGAGGCAAATTCTATTTATAATCTTTATATACCAATAATATCATTAATGCCCTTCGAAATCACGTTTCTGTGGCATATTTGTTATTTAATATATAAATTATTTATATTACATTGTTGTAATTGTGGTTTTATATTCGTTTTATATATATATATTTATGTAATTAAAGTGTAAGGGTCATTCAAAATAATGCCAAAATAATAGCGTCTTACGTATTGGTGTGCTTGCGATGTTGGTAGCACTGACTGATTAGCAGGGACTGGATTGTTCATTCGTATTTATGGATTCGAGTGGTGTGTTGGCAAATTTCCTTATATTAGCTGGCCTAAGGAGCGGTGTTTCGGCTACCTATTATAGCTGGTCGTCGTTTTCTGGCAGAGTATCTTCAAGGACGGGTCCTGTTGGAAGTGATCAAGCCTTTATTGATTCCTTTTTTACCCTTTTCCTTCTCACTCCTGATTATTCTTGCAGGGATCCCAGCTGTGAGAGAAAAAGTAAATATTGTGAATAAATAAGTAAATATTTTTTTATTTTCTCGAGTATCATTTATATACTTCCGCTTTTCTTATCTGGGCTCACCAGAGCCCATTTTATTTCCCACTTCCTTAATTCGTTAACTTTTTTCCCCTTATTTAATTAGAGCACAGTTTCTTTACAAGCATATGTTTTTTTCTGTCTTTCTTCCTTATCGTATAATACCACTAACATGCAATGATGTAGGTAGGTCGTGATTAATAATTATTTTATTAGACTATTAAGAAAACAATTTACAGACGTTTCTACTACACCCTTCTCCGCCTTTAATTCAAACAAGCGCACTAGTTGTTGCATTTTTTAAAATTAGAATTAAACTAGGAGAGGATTTTTTTCTTAATTGATAACTGCCAAAAAGTTACATCTATGGGACAATGACCGGAACTCAGTCAATAACTTCCGGAAACTTCCACTTGCAGTGTGACCTTTAGAGCTCAGGCTTGCAAACATAAGTCCAAATAAAAACCACTCGAAGTGTAATGATCTTCATCGCCTTACTGAAAAGTTTCTTCTCAAAATTCGCTATTCAATAACTCATCTAAAAATAAGGTACAATCTAAGAGCAAGGGCCCAATCAAAATTGTCCGCAATTTAAGAAATACAAACAAGTGAACTTAAACCTAAAGGTAAAGCCGTTATAAGTTCACCTAACTCCCATATCTAATGAAGCACTCTAGAGAAACCAGCTGAATTAATTTCAAACCTCTGCAAATCCTTTACATCCCTTACTTCATCACAATATTATTTTGATAAACTCAACATTTACATCTAATTACCCATTATTAAGTTTTCACCAATTAAATACTTCTGTTATTTCAATACACATTATGACATTTTATTATACTACAATCAACTGACCTTTCTATATTCGTTCTCTTTTAGCAGTAAACTGCTAGTAATATTTATTAAACATATAGGTAATATTATATGTAAAATAAGTCTAATATACATTTTTTACACATCTGTAAGTGACTCAATNAGATAACTTTTAAAACTTCTAGAAGTAAAACTACTCATTCTTACATTCAACGCGCTATGCCTGTGTTTAACTAACAAATAGTGGTGAAAATAGCTCCTTTTATTTATCGAGTGATAAATGTTAAGTAAATGTATTCGAATAAAAAAAAAGGAAGAAAGTTGGGGATAGTTAAGTTGCAAGCAAAAAAATTTCCTAACACACTTTTTTTTTTGTTTTTTAAATCTGTTAAAATTGTAGTAAATTGAAGCATCTAATATGAGATAGCTTAATTCTAAAAATGATTAGAACAATGCTTTCATATGCATCGCAAACTAAGTCATATTTTACTTGAATATCGACCTTCACCCGATTACTTAAGCAGCTCATTAAATCTACCACCATCTATAATATTCCCATTGTGCACTATTCATAGAATTAGGGTGCCAAAATACTACATTTGTTTATATTTATACAATAACTAAGGTTAGGTATAAGTAGGTATAGGTATAACTTGAATTTTATTTAAAAAATATTAATTTACTGGTTAATAGAAGAAGTAGAAACCTTTCATTCAGAGAATTTAAACAAAATTTTTGTAGGTAAGGTATTGCTGAGGAAAGGATAAAGATCCCATCCTTCCCGAGACACCTAAATTCTCGGCTTTCCCTATACCCGAAGAGGCAGGGGACCTATTGAGCCAACTGATATCAGTCATCTACACTCCACTGGTCACCAACATAATTGGCTTCCTTCACATCGTTCATGATAGTCATTTTATTTCATAGAACGTATACTCCTTAGCCAAAACCATTTGAAAATAACTTTAAAGCGTAAACTGTCTTTCACGGTACAAACTTATTGTTATAAAACCTTCCTAATACAAGTATAAAGATTATAAGATTTATCTTTAAAATCTATGCGTTGTAGTTACATCCAAAATTACACAAAAAAGCTGTAATATTAAATCCTCAAATACAGGCCCGAAAGCTTATTGGCTGAATAATTAATTCAAACGGGAAGGAGTATGGAGTATGGAGTACCATACTGTATTCTCTATACATATTAGAAAAAAAAACAAGAAAAAAACTTTATTTGTCCAATAAATAAATCTCTCTTCGATTTCATGAAAAGTTAGTATATTTGTCCACTAACGAGTAATTTAGTATAGTAAGGTTGTAAGATTCACAAGGCTATTAACTCTTGGATTAAAGGGGTAATATAATCTACGATTAATATAATCCCTTTAAATCCCTAAAAGTTACATCCTTGGGTCATTGAAAGCCAGGAAAATCTCAATAGACGAAACTCTGAAAATTCCGGATCATTGGACTACCATCCAAGATCATACCACCCTATGTTATTCTATTAAGTCGAATCCTTCTCCCTTTGCTGCACCTTCTCTACCAAGGTAACTCTATAACCAGATTAACGGTATGGCTACGGGAAATAACCTTGCCCCCGATATCTCTAGTATTACCCTTAACGACCTCCTTGACTCCATCCTTCCTTCCTTTTCTAACGATATCATTTACCTCGGAAAATACGGTGATAATCTATTCCTCATCCTTAAACACGAAATAATCCCCCAAATATCCACTGCATTCAACTCATATCACCCCCACCTACAAATCACTATTGAAGTAGAACCTAAACATCTCTTTCTTCACAGTCTTATTCATTAGTCACCCTAATGGCTCCACCCCCCACCATTTGGAACACGAAGAAGAAGACTTAACTCAGGACGACTTGACCACTTCAACACATCTCACCCACTTCACCCAAAAATCTTATTCAGAGATCACTCTTAAATATGACATTCCCCAACCAAATATACCAAGAGTGGCTCCCCATCAATATTGCCAAAACCTCATCAATTAAGTACAAAAATCTAGAATCAACAGAAATCCCTCAAGAAAACTTTTCTTGACCTGAAACTCTTCTTCTCTACTATTAATGAATTCAAATCTATGTACATTCCCTTCAAAGAGCCAATTCCCCTTCATAATACGTCGTTCTAGTCACAGAACGACTGTGTATTAAAACGAAGTGTTCTATTTTCTGTAGGATTAACATACACAATAATGATATTAACAGAAAACAAATAAAAATTCCCCATGTAAACACTTTGCAAACATACATTTGATTTTTATAACTGTACTATTCCCTTTTCTGAATCATATGAGCGTTAACACCTACTACCTGAAGCCGTACAAAACACACTGTGTAATTTGAAACACAATCCACTCAAAGAGGAACCGATCTATAACAAATTTATTGATCTTGTTCTTAACTGAGGTTTCTTTTATTTATTCATTTAACTTGCGGTTTTCCGGACTGTTTCTTTGTTTTGCTGCTATATTCCATTGAACCTCACCGCCTTGCCCAATATACCTCTCACACGTTCATCTAAACATTTTCCTGGCAACATTTCGTTTACTAATTGCTGGGAATTGTATTTCCCCAGCAATTAAAAAACGAAAAATTGTCATTGTAATTCTAGCCCTGAAGAAAGCTTACACTGTAAGCCGAAACTCATTTAAGCTGGCGAATATTTAAATTTATATTTTAAAAGAAAATTGTGTGTTTTATCATTTATTAGCTTTACAGAAACTTATAGAACAAAAAATGTATATCTCAAGGAATTTGTCATATTGCCAGAACCCCAAGTTATATAGCGAGGTGCAACACATTGAAGGAGTTAAATAAAGGTTATAAGTAGATATTTTTTTTGTTGGGGTTCGGTCAAAATAGATCCATAAAATACGAATTAAAAAAGGTGTATCATTTAATTATCTGCCAACATTTCGGGTTACATTGTAAGCCATCTTCAGGGCTTTTGAAACACAATGTCATAAGAAAACCCCATCAAAAAAAATCTACTAATAATCTCTACGGTCAAACACTGTCCATTTAACGGTTATAAATTCTAAAATTGATAGATAGAAGTAAACCATTGGCTTTTGCAACAATTTTAAACATTTAACTTTAAATTCAACTCCCTCAGGTTTGATTTAAGATAGTATAAAATTAGGCGCCCGTCAGAAAGGATAGAACTCGCATCATAAATTACATCAAATTCGGTTAAACGGCTTTCCAGAAGTTTTGTATACGGCGTACGAAGGACAGACTTAACTATATTAGATTATCGGATTCTACACAAAATATAAAGGGGGGGGGGGGAGGTGAAATTACTATTTAGTAACTAAACGCAAGTTGAGCATATCCCACACGACCCAGCAGTAAGGCCGGTGAAGGCTAGAACCTAGGAAGAGGAGTTCTCTATGGGAAATAATTGACAGAACACAGAAGACGCACTCTGTAGGGTGATAGCAAGTAGAGCAGGACTGAGCGGAGAACAGGATTCCCTGGAGGAGGAGCCACGCCCTTCACCGAGCCGGTACATCAGGATATAAGTGTGCCAGTTCCGGCTCACCTGGCCTACTGGAACAGTGACCCATCCCCTTCCTGTCCTACAGCTGGCCCCAGACAGGGCTAGTCAATGCACTTGCCATCGCGGATGGCTGCTCATCTACACAGGCCGCCAGCAACTGTCATCATTAACTATGGTCATTAAGTGGCATTCTCTCGGCGCAACCGGCCGACACAACGATCTAGTGTGTTCAGCGAGTAACACAGTTTAGTTTTACGTTTCCTCGCAGCAAATAAAACATTTCTCTCAACAGAAATAATAATCTATATTAAAACTACCCAAATCCACTTAGTTAATAGATCGAGAAAAAGTATTGGTCTATTAAAAAGAATATTTTAAGGAACACTTACAAATCTTCATTTATATTATATGGAAGCTTAAAATATGATCCGTTCAAAATGTTACACAGACACTTGTACTTACAAAAATGACCTCCTTCCCAACATTTCTGTCTGTATAATGAACATTTGATCCAGGTGATAATACGTTCCTTCTCACCTTCATGATAGCCCTGAAAATGGCTTAGAGTGCTAGCCGAAACATCAGCAGACAATAAAAAATACATTTTTTTATATTGTATTTTTTTGGATAAACCTAGGCCGAACCCCAATAAATTCTCTACCAAAAGTTTATTTTTGGCTCGATATTTTAAGACTGTAGAATTATCAATAATGATTGATTCATGTCATAACGTCAGTTATGTTAGTATTTAACTATAGTTTCTCATAAGCTTTTATTACATTGGTTTATTAGTCTCCATTTTCATTCAGTCATCCCAACCATAAATTCGATACTCAACAAAAGCTTTTCAGATTTTATATTTCTATTTAAGTTAAATAAATAAATAACACGTGCATTATATTAAGCAGTATTCTGAAAATAAATGTTGGTCTACATGGACAGACCAAAAATAATAAATATATGTTTAAATCAGAAAAAAAGGGCAAGTGGACCTTAGAGTCAAGTAAGGGTTCCCTTTCAGTCAAGATCAATGGAAATGGTGGAGTAGGTAATTATAAGAAAACATTTCCCCTTATAAGGTTTGTATGACATGTAATTTTTTATTTTATGATTAAATCCGATTTTACTCCTTAACCGATTTGGATGTAATAAACATCAATCTCATTAATGTAATATTAAACGTATAAATGAATAAAAATACATTATTATTTCAAACAAATAAATAACATAAATGAAAGTGTAATGTGATAAACATCTTATAAAGGAAGATGCTAGAAAGGATCGAGAGGTTTTCACGATATCCTTATTGTCGGCTTAGAGAACACAAGCGACCTATTCTCCTTGCAGTCTTTATACTTACTTAGGCGGAATTTTCATGTAACAAGTAAAGACTGCTTAGCTCCTAAGTGACAGAATATGAGGAGTTTTTGCAGATGTAAAACTGAGTAGTGGATGAGTCCTAACAACTCGGGGAGATGTCGAAGTTGGGCTCGTGCCATCAAGGGCCAGGGTGAGAGAGGGTTGGTCGGGAGAGTTAGAGAGAAGTAGTTAAACACATCGGTGTACACCGCGTCCTCCCTATCTTCATCCCCTAATATCTTAGTCTGAGTTAGTAGCCGACGATCTATTCTCCCGCTCCCTTCTCCACTCCATCCCTCTACTCACCCTCCTCCCTTCGCGGATCGCTATTCGGTTATGTTACTAGTCGAGGATGGATAATAAAATATATTTCACTTCCACACACTTCGGCTTCCCTACCACAATTCCTTAAAGATATCATATTACGATTAGAGAGAAAAGCTGAAAATCTACGCATCAAGTAATGAATGAACTTTAGTTTCATTGACTTAAGAAAGGTAAAGACAAAAAAAAGTCACTCCATAGTTACCAATTATATTAGATAGATAGATCGAGTTTCTTCAGGAAAAACTTTTTAAAATTAAAACACTAATACTTAGAATATAGATTATTATACATAAATAAAAGAGTAAAAATAATANATGTATTAAATATAAAATCTCAAATTTGAAACTTTTATTTTTTTTTAAGATCTATAAATCTTTAAAAGGAAAACTATTTTGAATAATTTAAGTAAAGGTTCTACTAGTTAATTTCTATTTATTTAGTCTTTCCCTTCAATTATAAATTAATATTAAAATTATATGAAACTTAATGTCAACTATTTATTATGCGAATGACACCCTATATTGGATAATTCAAACTTAGTAATTCATGATGTAATAATTAGAGACAATGTGGGTTTAAAATTTACAGAGAAAAACGGATCTGATGAGTTTAATAATTAAAACGGTCTAATAGTTTTTTTTTGACACTATCTCTTGTATAAAATAAATTAAATAATGTTCTGTTGGCATAAATTATAATGTCTTTCTAATTATATTAGTTTAATTATAATTGATTCAGTAATATAGGAAATTTAGTTAAAGCCCAGCGAATTGATGAAGTGGCGTGAGCTTCAACTAACCAAAACAGATTCTAATGATTGAAAAATAAATCGTTACATCTTGAAAAATTTTAACGTATTTTTTGCTGCTTAATCTAATCAGATTTGCCATCTTTCATTAAAGATAGACATAAATAATTTATTTTAAACGAAGCAGTTACACTTAAACGCCAGAGAGAACAATGACGCTCATTGTTACGTTACGCTTCTGCGCTAGAAGGAATGACCGAAGCTAAAACTTGACCCAAGGCTGGCCGAGAAAGAAGAACACTCACCCAGCAAAGTTATATTCGTAACTTAATTTGTTCCTTATTAAGCGATTTTTTTTTATTATTATAAGATTAAAGATGATTTGAAATTTTTAGAGAATACAAAAGGTGTTTACAATATAGCGAACGTAGAATTTAGCTTTAAACAATGAATCTCGTCACAGATGTATACCATGAAATTTAATAATTAGAAGTTGGGGTTACCCGAATCCTAAATTAATTATTTATAACTTTTATGAGCCACAGACACTTGTATATAGATCTAACATGGTTACATAAATACATCAACTAAGGTCCTGTGGAATTCTCTTAGTTTATGCAGTGCCTGGGGCAATGGATTTTTTTTTTTTTATTAGATTTTAGTGTGTATATATATACTAAAATGTACAGGAAAAAATACTTTATAGATTTGAAAATAATAAAATTCTAATCTTTATTACATTAATTATTATTATATTGTTCACTTAGGCTTCGTCGGTCGTCACATGATGTGCGAAGGAACAATTTGACTCGGTCCAACCCGGAAGATGAAATGGTAAATATTATTATATTGTTTTTTTTAAACATGAAAGTAGTGTGATCCAAATGGGCTTAATGGGAAAAGCTAAATTACGAGAGGCCAAAAAGCCGGATATTTTCTTTGAAAGATTCATTAATTAGAATTAGTAAAGTCCGCTACAGATGGAGTTTTTATACTTCATGTGCATTTCTATACGTTTAAAAAATTTCTAAAAATACTCTTATTGTAAAATAAGAGTCTCTTAGTCCTATGGATATTTTTTATTAATATGCTGAAAATATTAGGCTTTAAGTAAGTTATTTTCCTTATATTTATTGTGAAGCAGTTTTGAGACAGCTAAGCTTCGGGTCATCTGCAAGGAGCATCAATGAGATACGGCACTATATATGAATTAGCTCAGACGGGTGGTTCAGAGTCAAGGCAATCAGGGGAAGACTCATCATTCAGACTTTACTAGCCAGGTTGTACCCCTTCCTAGGGAACATCAGTTATTTTCCAGCCCTCTAACCCTCACTCTTCAACAAAAACCCTCAAAATGCCATCGTCTTTTCCTACTACTACTATTACACACACACACATATATATGTAATGAAAACGAAACACTGGCGACCGCGATGCATATATTAAAGAAGGAAAAAAAAAGTCTCTCATCAACTCTCTCTGTCGAAGGGCAACGGTCTCTCCGTAAATACTTTATATAATTTGTATANATATACATAAAATTCTTACAGAAAGAAGAAAAGAACTGAGGAAGCGATAACAAAGTGGGCAAATGTTATTTAGGACAAGGTTATTCAAAAGAAAGGTTTGTAGCCCTTTCCGCTGAGTTACCAGAAGCTTTAGACACGGTAGAACACAATATCCTTCATGATAACTTGCATAATTAGGGCATGAAAGGAAATACATGATGATTAAAGTAAATCGGCAATTTGCTGTAGTTAAAAACGACTTTTTTATGAGAGATGTAGAATAACTCGAGTCACAGCCTTCCTCTTCTTCTTTCTAAAGGTTTTCGTGTTTTTTATTTTCGAATTATTCCCCTGACGGAAGATAATAATCATTTAAAAAAAAGTTTCTTCTCCGTAAATCGTCTTTCAATAAAAGAACTCAATAACTGCACATTATATTAGTTATATTTAATGTATAATTCATATATGTAAAAAATATTAACTTCGATCATTATTATAGAGAATAGAAAATTTTGGAAAGGCAGTATTTTTAGCTTTTTTTACGTAGAATTGGGAGAAACATAAAATAAAAGGGATTGTACTAACGTTTCTTCGTATAACTACAGTAATTGAATTTTCTTTAGAGAAAAATTTGCGAAATGCTATCGTTATATTTTCCTTTCATATCCCTCTACATAAGACATTTTGGTGACACTTATCTGAAGAGCGGGTGGCCTTAACGGGGCGATATACTACAAGGAAGCGCATTACTTCCAGAGGTAAGGGAACGTGAAGCTGTTCGAGAGAGGAGCCAGGTCGCAGTCCCCAACTAATCCCGGGCGGGCGCGACACAGAACTTGTCTAATCTGGGGGACTTAGGTTAGGTGTCTCGGGGCTCAGACCACTGGTAATCCTCCCAGGATCGCCGGAGCCAATGCCGTCCCCGCAACTTTCCCTATTCCCGCCCCGACTATCACCAGCCCCTTATTACAATCCCCACGTCGTAAAATAATTCGGGTCGCTTCATCTGTAGGCCACTGCTGGGAACGATGATCAACCATCAAGCTCACAGAACGAAAATAGAATCGCTTTAACTGCATATATTCCGATTCATCATTACTGAATGGAACTGAAACTACTAACACTTTAGGTTTGAATAATAACAAACACTCTCAAAAACTCGTGTAAATTTATCTATGTACTGTTCATGACAATGAAATCTAAATAGCTACAACCCTATGCTCTCTTAACATTAAAGGGAAGCTAATAAACTCGTACAGCCCGCATTTATCCTATTCAATTGCAGAACTAATTTGAAATTGCCCTAAGAACAGTAATAAAGTTTAAAAGAAGAGTTTGATGATCGTAGATATTATTCTAAAATGATTTTAGTTCGGGTTCGGTCAAGGTAGATCCAAAAAACACAAATTTAAAAAATACATTTTTTTTTTCTTTTTTCTTAATTTTTAGTTTTTTGGATCTACCTTGGCCGAACCCCAACTAAAATCATCTAGGAATAATATCTACGGTCAACAAACTCTCCTTTT
>KZ808282.1:64324-115486 GCA_000696205.2 Oncopeltus fasciatus
TATATAGAAATATATATATCTGTGTGTGTGAGTGTGTAAAATATTTTTAGATGATTCTCAGTTTACATAAACAAGCACAGTTATCAGTCCTCACAGAGAAGTTTTACAATTACCATATTTTACCGAGTGTTCGATAATGAGAAAATATGTGAAAAGTCGATGAATATTAAATATTGACACGTTACTTACGGTACATGGTTAGAATCAAATTTAGGCCCAAGGGCTTAAAGCTACACTAAAAAAAGCTCATTATTACATCGCATTTTCGGACATTTTGTAAAAATAATATTATTTAATCAGAATGTTTTTTTTAATAAATAAAAGGTCCTAAAAGAGATTAACAGAATTTAAAATTTATTTAAAACATGTCTACTAGCATCCTTTAGGTGTGATTAATCACTATAATAAAAATAGACACGTTTCTTGCCCAGGTGAATTATTAAATAACCATATTAATTAACCATAAATGAAATGAGTTTTAGCAGAGAAAGGTCACAGGCAATTAAGCTATAGCTAGCTTATAGGTAGCATGACCTGCGTAGGAGAAGCTATGGCTTATATGTGTCTGTATGAGCTCTGTTTAAAATAATTAATATTAAATTTGTTTTTTAAGCTTAATCCTGCATACCAAAGGTGGGGGGGGGGGTTCAGAGGCAGACCAAACTTAAAATATTCTGTATTAACAATTTCAATCATCTTTCTTATTTGAACAACGAAAAAGTTTCCAAAACATAACATGAGAAAAACATAATTTTCTAAAGTATATGATATCTATATAACTCTTACGGAAAATGCTTAGTAAGGAAGATATTAACGAATATAACTAAGACGACTGAATATTTCCCTAGCTACACCCCCGGCCACTGTAGAGCCATGTTTAGTGCTCTTTCCTTTTACGCTGATAGCTCTCTCCGACTCATAACATAAAATTCTTTATTTACTCTTATAACTTAATTAAATATGTGAAATCTATTTTATTAAAGCTCATGCATGACGGACTTTTTCAGTCTTCCAAATGCATGAATTACGCAAGGAGCATCAATGAGATACGGCACTATATATGAATTTGCTCAGACTCGGGTGGTTCAGAGTCAAGGCAATCAGGGGAAGACTCATCATTCAGACTTTACTAGCCAGGTAGTACCCCTTCCTAGGGAACGTACATCATCCATTTTCCAGCCCTCTAATCCTCACTCTTCAACAAAAACCCTCAAAATGCCATCGTCTTTTCCTACTACTACTATTACACACACACACATATATATGTAATGAAAACGAAACACTGGCGACCGCGAT
This sequence comes from Oncopeltus fasciatus, assembly GCA_000696205.2. NCBI lineage: Eukaryota > Metazoa > Arthropoda > Insecta > Hemiptera > Lygaeidae > Oncopeltus > Oncopeltus fasciatus. Next base: position 65,621 of record KZ808282.1, read on the forward strand.
GCATATATTAAAGAAGGAAAAAAAAAGTCTCTCATCAACTCTCTCTGTCGAAGGGCAACGGTCTCTCCGTAAATACTTTATATAATTTGTATATATATATANATGTATTGTGAGCATAATATTTTGTGCTATACCCTCCTAAAATGTCACTATCTCTTGGTGATTACTTCCTTCTCCCATATATATGCGTATGCTTGTGTGTTTGCGTAGTAGTAAATATAATGGAAGAATGCGATTCCCAAATAGTGTCTCTATGTGTGCGTCCGTGCTTGTGTGTCTTTGTTTTTTTTTTGTTTTTTTGCTGTGTTAGCCTCCCTTGCAACCACTTAGGGTCATTGGAGGGAGAGGCTATCTACAGGTTGCCACCCCATTTTAAACACCCATGGCTCAGGACAAGCTTCCATATATAAATAAAAGATTGACCTAGGCGGGATTTGAACCCACGGCGTCAGGATTGCGAGACCCGTACGAATCCCCTGAGCTAGCCTGGCGCCCTATAAAAATGAAGTGTTTAAAAGAAAAAAAAAAAAGAAAAAAAAATGATTCATCCTACAAATCCCTTTACTCCGTACAACCAATTTAGAGCATTTATGAACGCAATTATAAGTTTGAAAAAAGCTCGAATACCCCAAATTTATGATTTTATACATACAAGCATACATACATGTGCATAAAACCAAAAACACAGAAACAATTAATAAAATAATGGAAGAACCTTCCACGAGAAAAAAAAATATATTCGTCTTCGCTTGAATTACACGATGCCAAACTGTAGTACGTCCCCCCTGAGCCGGTTACGCAGAAGAAAATATCCAGCATTGTATCTCAGAAATGACAAGGTTAAAAGGTATGAGGTATTACGATATGTATGAAGTACGTACGTTACATAATCACCCTAAATAAAAGCTTGGAACTCTCATATCATCTAACACTAGTTTCATTGCAGTATAGGACATCTAAATCGTTCGTAAAACTTGAATTTACGGAATTCATGACGAGAAGAGTTATAACATTATCCCTCATGAAAAAGTAGGATAGTAAGGCCGGCTATATTTTACTGGAGGAGGTAAAAAAGAGAAGCAGAGGAGCGCCCATGAGAGCTGAAAAAGTAGTGAAGGTGACACCGGGAGTTTTTCTTACAAGTGAAACCAGAAGTGGAAAGCTGACAAGGATGGCCGTGTCTTTCCGTCTTCGAGACTCGAGACCGGGACAGGTCTCCATCTCTTGAAATGTTATTTTCTTCTTTTGCAAACAAAGATACTCTGTGGTGTCACGGGGCCACTGCGGTTGAGTAACTCCCAGAAGAGATCTTCCGGCGGAACAGATTATAGTGTGTGGCATACGCTGTTACGGAAATCTCCGACGTGATGTCCCCCATACCGAGGTGCAATTTAGTATCGTATTTCTAACAGAACATGCAAACTTTACTGTATACGTTAACACTCACATAAGCTCCAGAGCGCTTGTGTAAACGTTTCTATTTACAAAATTTTCGTCGTATTTATGTCGCTATTAACTCAAATAAAAGAGATCCAAAAATCACATCGTCACAAAAACTGTTCGAAAGCTTAAAAATTTTTTTTTTATACGAACCTACAATTAAGTGTTTCTCACAGGCGCTCTAGCGTAAACAATTTTTGAAAGAAAAATAATTTAAATTTATACTCTTATTATTTTTCGAATTGTTGGACAGTGTTATTTATTGGATGAAAACTGTCTTGGAGGAGGGGAGTATGTTAGATGGGAGATAAAGTAGATCAATTGAAAAGTCATAAATTTCCTCATTAGAGCAAACAATTAGGAAAAAAAATTATTAAATCACAAAGTATAATTTTTTACATTTATGCTATAGAACATTTAAAAGAAACCTAAAGAAAAATGCCTCAGATTATATCTTAGAGTGTAGTGCAAACCCCCATTTTAAAAATATAAATAAAGTAATATGAAAAAAATTCCAAAGAGGAATTCAACCTAAAAAATCGCGCATAATTAAGTGTCACGGTAATTTATTAAGCGGCTGCCATTAAGCTAAGTTGTCTGCAAATTTATTTTTACTAAATAAAAAAAAAATGTTGTGTTGTATAATGAAACATAAAGTAATAAACTAAGAAAACGTAAGTCTTTTAAGCGTTTTAAATTAGAATAGTAAGTACTTAAACGTCTTATCACTAAATTACATAAGTTCGAAAAAATAGCTGAAATAAAAACTCATAGGTACATAAATTATATATTTAAAACATACAGACCGATTCCTGACAATTGATCTCCCACCCCCATTAAGATTTACGGATAGTAGAGGACAGTTTAATTACTACTCACACACTGATAGCAGTTAAAATAGCATACTGGATCATCGGGTATTTGGCATTTATTTATTTATTTGATATAATCCACGTTGTCTGAAACACGCATAGCATGATGAGCAAAATATCGAATTTGGTATATTTATCTTAAAAATTTCAGACACTAAAACAAACATATATATATACACACACACGACAAGTAGAAGTAACTGAGCGTGAGAGAGAGAGAGAGAAAGAGATACAGTTATAATTAGGAATATATTAATTTATAATTTAAGTTCTATAAGAAACTATTGGATGACTCTCTACCTCATAGCAAGAATTTATGAGAAAGAATTGATGGATTTATAGTTCCAATTATTACATAAAATTAAAAAAAAATTTGAGTGTTGAACACTACACAATATATTCAAAGATGACCAACAATTTTTAGTGCAAGGGAACAGAATAAAAAATCTAATAGATTATAGTTTAGATTTTTTATTCTGTTCCCTTGCACTAAAAATTGTTGGTCATCTTTGAATATATTGTGTAGTGTTCAACACTCAAATTTTTTTTTAATTTTATGTAATAATTGGACTTATANGATCCAGGTGACAAACACGTCCCCTTTGGCTTTCATGATAGCCCTGAAGATGGCTAACAATTTAAACATAAACGTCGGCAGATAATTAAAAATACATTCTGCGAGGTAGACTTTTTCCGATAAAAAAAAATCAATTAATCAATAACAAATATGTTTGGGATCTTCGGTATTTCCGATTTGAACTGGGAGACACATTACTATTGATTAGTCTGCCCTTTTTATTGATTGTACATTGGAATTTCTCAATCATTATTGCTTTATCTCAGTCGAGGATGCTCTGATTCACGTATGCCATGCCAGATGATAGCGAAAGCACCCCGGTGATGGATGTTTGTCCTTACAGTGGCTGCTGAGAAGCAGAACACCTTTCTCTCGTGGAGTAACTCGATTCAGAGAGAGAGAGAGGGACCTGCAGAGATGTTGAATGCAAATTAGCCTAACAAACCAACAGTCCCCGACCGATTAGGCATTCCCTTGAGGTACTTGCCTCGAGTCTCCGTCTGAAGAATTACACCGGGCGCTTCCGCTGTTCCTATTCCCTTTCAGTATACCTCAACATCAATGGATGACTGACTTGTATGAATTAAATACAATGAATACACAGCACGTTCTTTTAGATTTTCTTATATGGTAGGAACACCACTCATATGGCACCACAAATCTAACTTTTCAGTCATAGGTGAACATATGCGCCGCGCTCACTCTCTTCACATCTCAATGGCTAAGAGGGTGTATATTTGATGACGTACATATGTATATATTGCAAATTGAGAAGCTAGAGAACAAATTACAAAATTAACGACATTTACATTTCTGTTACTTGTTATATTTGTTTATTGTGCACGTATGAACACGAGTAATAACTTTGTGTGATTTTTTTAATAATCAAGTTAGTTGACATATTTTCCAAACCTTCAGGCCTCAAGATAAAAACATTATCAATGACGGGATTTTCGAATAACACAAATGGGAAAATCGTAAAAATTCAAGACATTGTTAGTTTATGATGGAGAAATTAGTCAGGGATTCGGCAAGGATCAGAAAAATAAAATACACCAAAATTATTGGGTATTTATTTTATTATTGCCGACGTTTCGACTTAGTATGTTAGTCATCGTCAGTGCGTTAGTGATGTATGGAGAGATCTCCGTATCATGGCATCAACGAACCTCCAACTATGATAGTTTATGAAATTCATTTATAAGTTAAATGTATGCAATCGTTTTATAACATTTTTCTCAAAGAAAATTTTTAAGGATTAAAAGAAGTTAGAAAATCCCTCACAATCAGCTCAGCGGCCTTCAGTCAGCCTTCTCATTCTCCAACGTTTTCTTTTCGGCTTCAAATTTATTATTTATATCGATTTTTTAAAATTATTATTTAATGATACTAAAAAATGTAGGAAATGTACATGTTTCACGAAATTCTTCTTGGAGGCTACTTAACTCATATTATTTTGATTCAATTATTGGTTTTTTTTTTGTTGTTTTTTTTATTTTATTTTAATCAGCAGAGCGAATTATCCGATTTTACTAATGATAGTAGATCCATATGTTTTATAGTCTATTATCCATTTGAGGCGTATCAATGATGCAAAGGATAATAAATATTACGGACGACAAAAGTAAAAACTTTTGCAAGTACAAGAGGAGGTATTAACACTTAAAATTAGTAGCAGTTAAAATTTAATGATCGAAATAAAACTCACAGGGATAATCTCGACAGTTAACAAACTCTATCAGTTTTTGTTAACAATAGATATAGGAGAAGAGGAATCTAGCGGGGACATAGCAATTGGAGGCGGGAATGGGGGAGGACTAATCCTAACATTCATTTGAGATTAGAGAGCACTGAGGCAAGAGAGGGGTGTTCTTCCAGTCGGACTTAGAGGGCATCACCAGACTCATCCGCAAGTCGGAACTAATGGATATCCAAGTGTTTAAATAGTTACGGAGCATATAGAGTAAGAGAGTGGGGACATAGCGGCCGAGGCGAGGGGAGAAAGAGAAAAATAAACCCTTGCCAAATGAGCGGTGCCAACCCTCCTCCTCTGACACTCCCCAAAACCGAACTAATATACACAACCGATAGCCAACTAATTCACAACGCTCCCTTCGCTTAGGGAGAGAATGTGTGTGTATGCGGAAGGCCATATCTGATTCCGAATCTCTGGGTTTTCAAACGAAAACGCCATTCAAAAAGCTTATAACTTCCACTGCTCTAATGGCTCACTGCCGCTCTACGGTTGGATTCACATGGCCACACAGTCTGCTACAAACGTGTTGTTTTGGCAGCATTTCAAAACAACTCCGCCATTGGCTATTCACACGAAACCGCTAAATCTTCTACCACGCATTGTTAAATAATAGCATATTCTGTCATTAATAAAATCGGATAATTCGCTCTGCTGGTGAAATAAAAAAACAACTATTGAATTTAAATTTAACGAGTTAAGTAGGCGCAAAGAAGGATTGCGTAAATCAAGTAAATTTCTTACATTTATTGTTTTAATATAATCATAGCTTAGAAAAATCTTTAAAAAAGATAAAAATTAATTGCACTGCCTAACTCAGTCCTAGGAAAACTTCACGAACCATAATAAAGGAGCGATAATTGAAAGTGTGAACTACGATAGGGCATCATAGTTGAAAATCAACGAACACATTTACGATGTCAAGAAACCAGAAATAAAATACTGCGCTATGTCGAGTTATAAGTTTAAGATATCTGTGAAAACAAGAGGAAAATAAAGTGATATAAGTTCGTTAATATTTAGACAATTGCTAAATACGTTAAGGGGTTATAAATATTTATTATTTATTTATTGGGACAGATAGTTTTTTTTATTCTATTCCCTCTCATTAATTGGTTAAGGGGTTATATGCCGTGGTAGTTAATAATAATAGTTTCGCAGGGAATGTACCTGCGACTTTAACCAAAACTAAAGCCTACTTCTAATATTCATAAAGATACTGAGCTCCAGTGATAAAGTAAGAAAAGATCTGTCCTCCGAAAGAATAAGCCATAGGGAATAGGAGAGAATTCCGAAAAATTCATAGGCATATCGTACATAAAAAGGTTCTACATCTTTAAATAAAAATGTATAATCCCGATATAACGTTGGGTAAGAGGATGAGATTTATGAGTGTACAATGATAATTACTTTTACCAGCGACTGACTAGTTCAGTACCATGTCGTCGAGATAATGCATATCTTCTAAAGGAAGTCACAGTGAGAGAAATGGATAGCATATTTCTTCAAAATAGTATCCTTTGGAATGCAAAAGAACGATATGAAAATAATAGAAAATTAATTTAAATCATTCAAAACAGCACGGTTGTTCATTAATTAAAAATATCATGCAATTTTTAATATAAGTAAATCAAACTGGATTTTCTTAACTTTTCTGGAAGAGAAAAACTTATTTTCCGATAGGGAATACCTGAGAAAAGAAAATTATATTAATATTAATGAAAACAAAATATACAAAAATAAATACAAATAATGATTTATAAATCATAAGAGATCAATAATATAGAAAAAAATACATTCCTCCTCACTTTGAACCTATAATTTGAATTAACACCATAACATACTACCATTTTTGTTACCAAAATGTACTTAATCTACTTAAAATTATTAATAGCTTAGACAAAATGGAAGAATAAAGGGGAAAAGGCGATGCCGAGTTTTAATAACGTGATGAAAACATGACGTAGCCGATCATTTACAATGTTTGTTTCTTTTAAACTTCTGTAATCTTTCGTCAGAAGGGCTGGTCCGGAAAAAAAAAAAATTAAGGTCATGGAACAAAGATAAGTCAGACACACATAGTCTATTCTCAATTCAAAAGAAATACTAATTCAAAAGAAATTTAACTTCTGGATATATAAGCCTTCCACTTAAATCCCTTCCCTCTCTTTGCATTCGCCCAAAAATTGCACAGAATATTTTCACATACTGTTATAGCATGTTTAGAATTTCCATTCATAAACATACCATGTTTAGAATATTCTTGTCAACTGTCAAATGAATAACCTTACAATATTGATAAAAATAGTGCTATTTTGAAAACCTTTCAGTGAATTTAAAACTATAAAGATTGTACGCACAGAAATTTTATAAATACTTTAAAAATATTTTATCAAACTTGAACAAGAATATAAATAACACTAAATTGAAATAATAAAAGTACCTTATCACATAATATTATTACTTAAGAAATTAAACAGATCACAGAAACGTAAAATAAAAAAAAAAATGAATTTTAAAATATTGAAAAACGAAGAGTGAGAGTTTACTCGAACCTAAAAATTTTCAATATTCTGAATATTGATAAATTTATTGTAATTTAGGAATTGACATTTAAATGTAAAATAAAATATTGAGTTTGTTATTAGCGAAATAGGAAGAATTAAACTAGGTTTATGGTATATAATTTGTTAAGCTCATGTACAAATATTCCTTGTCTATGTCGCTGAATATTTTCCTTACTTACGCATTTCTTGCGCCTAGGACTTTATAAATCATGTATTATAAAAGATTACATTAAGCTATAATGTGTTTTTTTTTTTCAATTTAAAAGAAGCAAGTATTTTTTTTTTTTAACCAAGCTCTTCTACAAAATACAGAAGATTTTACAGAATTTATTATGTAAAATTGAGCGGTAAGCTCGTAACAAATACCCACCCTCCATAATTCTGATAGGTTCAATAGAATGTAAAAGAAAAAAAATGGTATTTTTTTTGCCATTAAACTAATAAACCTATTAAGAATAGTTCAACAGAAATCATTACGTATAAGTAGCTTAGATAGCTTTCTTTTTTCTACTTTCTACTTTGGTAATAATAAAAATATTTAAGCATCAAAATGAAAAGTCAGGTCATGTTTCGTTAAATAGATAAACTTTCTTCAAATTGACGTGCCATGAATACACATATCTTAATTCGACTTGAAATTTAGTAAATTCTGTAAAATAGTTGGTGATAGGGAAATCAGGTCGGAGCATGGATGTAGGAAAGCCGTGCGGTTAAGTAAATGTCTAGGCAGGAGGGAGAAGAGGAAAGTACAATAATTTAAGGGTTTATGAGGGAGAGCTGGGTGATGGGAGGCCAGTATAAAGACGAGAGGTGGGCCGGTGAAAAATGTCTGTGGGGCCAAAGTTTGCAGCCATTTGTTATGAAAAGCCGGGGGCTGCCTCCCTTGGGGACACAAAGGAACAGATCCCTGGCGATACGTCTTCATACATTAGCTCGGTCCCGACAGGGACCGGCCCTCTCGCCTTCTTATAGCTCCTCTCTTAGCGCACATCCTCCACATCTACAGTCCCGAATGCCCTCAGCAGAACTGGACAAAGGCAACTTACAACGGACATCTTATTTATACGTAATTATACTCCTCCTCTTTCCGATGACAAAGACGGAATGGGTCAAACAGGCCTCGCGAAAAGCATTCAATGCGCCCTGTCGTTACTTTACAAGAAAACAATTTCACTAAACGGAATTATTTGTTCTGAGACATACTAAAGAAAAATGCTGTTAAGATTAAATATCACAACAAAAATAATTTTTATAAAATAATTATATTTTACACCAATTATATCTATCAACTTTTTCACAAATTAATACAGTTACAGTAATTAGCAATTTCTTTTGATGCCTTTACGTAAATAAGCACATTTAACTTATTTTTACATATCTGTTAATTCATTAAGGGCAGTAGTTTCCATTTTTAGCAGTAATTAGTAGATGTACCTATTTTTTTATAATTAATTAACTTATATTTATTTATGTTCCTAAATTATTATTGACCCATAGCTCNTGTTTGAATTACATCGAAAAACAAACCAATAAAATAATTAAATTGCAATTTATAACATTATTTGCAATTTTTAATTTATTACACGAATGTAATAGTAATTACGATTATGGTGATATTGGAGTAACAACATGATATAAAGAGCTGTGCGCGAAAACTTCGAAATGAAAAGCGTTTGAATACACTAATTGTTTTAGACAGACACACATAAGCCCACGCCCTCACACACAATAAGTATAAATAAATCATACATACATTTTGGGTCTAGTCTAGGATCAAAATAGCAAAACTAGGACTAGTTTTTAATTATGAAATAAATAAAAAAATAAAAAAAATGAGAAAAACCTCATGTGATAAACGTTTTAAAACTACTGCCCAAATTAACTATGCCCCTAGGGAAGGGTGGGGGTGGGGGAGATTAGTCACCCAATGGTGGTTGAGAGGGCAAAAAAAAAAATGACTGCCCACCTCTAAAGTAAATACTGGGTTTAGAGTTAGAGAGAAATCACAAAGGATTGAGTACGTGAAATGAAGTACACTAATAAGGGGAAGAGGTTATTCTCTGGCATGGAGGAAATACTAAGCTAGTAAGCGTTTTATGAAATGACTGTTTGCCATGTTGAGGTCGGCTTAATGAATGAAGAAGAGTAGGGATAGACTGTAGAGAGGTAGGTAGGTAGGGCCTGTCTGAAAGCACAACTGTACTACTGTCTCGTCGAGTGTAGTAGAGATGGCCACGGCGCTATAAATCCCCCTTCCAGACAGACAATCCCACAGCTTCTAATTAATTCCAGTAAGCACACATCACACTGCCCAGCTGCTCTCGACAAGGAATGTCCATCCACTCTTACACTATACACATATAGTAAGAGTCATCCTTTTACCTACTTATAGAGAGAGCAACTTATTCAAAACAACATTTGGAAACAATCATCAAATTGGCTGGGTGAGCCCTAACACAATATATTTTCAAGCCACATATTTGGCCGTTAATTTAGCATCTTCATTCTTTTAGTAGATTTCCCACAAGAAAATCAAGCTATTCAGTTAGTACTAAAATACATTTTCCAAACATTTTAATTGATTTTCACCGATCCTCCATGGAAATTGTCTGTATGCGTCCTTTTTATTTTATTTTATTTTTAAAACAATAAAACCAAATTCGGTATCTAATCTTCTTTTAGTTAACCGTCTGGTGCCTTATTAGGTATGACCTCTAATTAGAAAAAAAAAGGAAGTAAATGCTCGTATTTCTAAAATAATTGGGGTTTTCTTTGCTAATTCTTGTAATTATCCATTATTGATTGAAATGGAAGAGAGAGAGAGAGGGAGAACTTAGATGGAGATCAAAATTAATAATCGTAATAACTTCTTTGTTATTTTAGTTACGACTATTGTTATAGAATAGAATTTAAAGTTAGGTCCGGGAAGGTTTGCCTTTTCTCTATATGTTAGCGTTTGCGTTCTCTGAAAGTCACATGGCAAAATAGTTTACTCAAGATATTTTTAAGTGAAATTGTGATTTTTACATAGTGCAAATAAATTTAAACAATGAACTAGTATAATTATTTCTTATAATTTGTAGAATAGACATTTCTAGTAATTGTTAGGGCGTAATAACCTAGATGTTTATTGCCTAAACAAATACATATCTATCAAGATATTTTTAGCAGAGAACCTTCCTCTAAATGACATTTACCTGTCTAAACCTTTATTACGTACAAATAAACTAACTAGTTAATCAATAATTAAAAATATTCCGAATTATATTAAACGATGTTTCATATTATATGATGTTGGCTCCCCGGATCTTATAACTTTCATTTTAGTTTTTCANAAGAGGTTATTCTCTGGCATGGAGGAAATACTAAGCTAGTAAGCGTTTTATGAAATGACTGTTTGCCATGTTGAGGTCGGCTTAATGAATGAAGAGGAGTAGGGATAGACTGTAGAGAGGTAGGTAGGGCCGGCCTGTCTGAAAGCACAACTGTACTGTCTCGTCGAGTGTAGTAGAGATGGCCGCGGCGCTATAAATCCCCCTTCCAGACAGACAATCCCAGCACAGCTTCTAATTAATTCCAGTAAGCACACATCACACTGCCCAGCTGCTCTCGACAAGGAATGTCGATCCACTCTTACACTACCACTATACACATATACTTGGAGTCATCCTTTTACCTACTTATAGAGAGAGCAACTTATTCAAAACAACATTTGGAAACAAGCAACATCATCAAATTGGCTGGGTGAGCCCTAACACAATATATTTTCAAGCCACATATTTGGCCGTTAATTTAGCATCTTTATTCTTTTAGTAGATTTCTTACAAGAAAATCAAGCTATTCAGTTAGTACTAAAACATATTTTTCAAAAATTTTAACTGATTTTCACCGATTTGCTAATTCTTGTAATTATCCATTATTGATTGAAATGGAAGAGAGAGAGAGGGAGAATTTAGATGGAGACCAAAATTAATAATCGTAATAACTTCTTTGTTTTTTTATATTGTTATAGAATAGAATAAGCGTAAAATGCAATCTTGTAATGTTTACGTTCTTTAATAATTTTATAGAGAAAAAAAACCCATATTAAGGAAGATATTTAAGAATGTAGTGCAGGGTGAGCCCTTCACCATCTCCTACTAATCTTCTCGGAAAGCATTTAGCACATTTCTATGGACTACCATTCACACTAATAGTTCTTTACGGGTTTTACATTCAATTATGTCCCTTACTCATTCTTCTTTAATGAAACGTGAGAAGTCTGCGTGGATTTCGCACCTTCCGCTCCATGGATAATTTCTTGCTAATACCCGAACACTACAGCTATTGAGGCCCTTCTCAAAACAAAGGAAATCTCTCATCCAACCTACCGGATACCAAGGATGATAGTCCCTAAATATGCATATGCATTTAATACACATTAAACACTAAGAATTACATTCATAAATATATTTAAAAATGTATTGTATGCCAAAATTTAATCGAGTAAGTATAGANTCTTTGCTAATTCTTGTAATTATCCATTATTGATTGAAATGGAAGAGAGAGAGAGAGGGAGAACTTAGATGGAGATCAAAATTAATAATCGTAATAACTTCTTTGTTATTTTAGTTACGACTATTGTTATAGAATAGAATTTAAAGTTAGGTCCGGGAAGGTTTGCCTTTTCTCTATATGTTAGCGTTTGCGTTCTCTGAAAGTCACATGGCAAAATAGTTTACTCAAGATATTTTTAAGTGAAATTGTGATTTTTACATAGTGCAAATAAATTTAAACAATGAACTAGTATAATTATTTCTTATAATTTGTAGAATAGACATTTCTAGTAATTGTTAGGGCGTAATAACCTAGATGTTTATTGCCTAAACAAATACATATCTATCAAGATATTTTTAGCAGAGAACCTTCCTCTAAATGACATTTACCTGTCTAAACCTTTATTACGTACAAATAAACTAACTAGTTAATCAATAATTAAAAATAAATTATAAAAATTATTTTTCTTAGGTATTAAGAAACTCACTATTATTCGTGAGTAATGACAATTCATAAAGGTAAATTACTGTGGTTTAAGATAACTACAAATAACATTATGTAAATAACTTCATTTAATTCTACCTGCTCAAACGTCTTTAAGACAGAAAGCTGGAGTAAGATTCGCTCGATAATTTATTATATATCCCTTATATATCAAAGTTTTATTATAAATATATTTAGCTCTAGGGATTTAGTCCAGTAGAATTTGGCGGGGTATGGAAATCTGGCGTTTGTTCAACATATAAAGGGAAAACTTATGGGAAAGTTGGAGAATAAATGGAGGGGGTACAAGGGAGAAGGCACACAGGGGACAGGCACTAACTATCAGCTGTAATGAGAGAGCAGTACGTGCGAACATATGGTGCCACCAAACTCCAGCATTAATATTCCACCGCTGGCAATATGGAGAGAACGTTTTTAATTATCGGTCGGAAGTTTTAATTCCCCTCCCGGTCTTTCGGTGTCTGCCCGTTAGCGTTTTACCACCCCGCTTCTCCCTTGCCACGCACGGCCTGAAAAAGAAACAAGCCTCATTGGTATATGTGAGCATACGCACGAACGAATTCATAAACCCATTTATGCATACATAATTCATAAGAAGAGTAATACAAGTTTCGCAACAAAAATTATTTTAAGAAATGCATGAATATAAATGGAGTCATTTAAGTGACAACGACGAGATACACGTGTAATCCTCTGAAAACCTCTGTTTGCAGTTCGACTTGAGGGCACTCTACTCAAAGTAACATAGTAGCACCTTCTTAAAATAAAAAATCAATCTTTCAAGACCCATATAAATAGCAAAGTCAAGAAGTTATTATCAAAATACCCGAGTAATTAATTATGATAAATTCATTAATTAAGATGATAAATTCAAACTGGAATAAATTAGAAAGATTTAATTAGTAATCAGAAATAATTTATCTAAAAATTTTGGCAGAAATGAAAAATGCAAAATAAAGCAATCGCCTCTTACTCCAAAATTCCAGATGTTGATTAATACTAATGAATTCAGTAAATGAGTATTCAATGTGGCCTTTATCTAAAAGCCATTCTCCCCATTGACAGATATCAAATAGTAACGAACAATTATTTTCACAATCAAGAATATAATTAATTATATATATATACACACTCACACATATTAATACTTGTGTTCGCTATGAATATAATAAATAAGAACAGGAAGAAGAAAGAACCTAAACACTTACTTATTGTACTATAAAAAAAATTATAGAAATTATTAGAGAGATTTCATACTACTATAATACATACACTTCGACAGAGATATTTTGTGCGCATAAATGTGTGTATCTGAGAAGGAGGGAGGGAGGGAGGAAGGGTGGGAAGGGGGAGTAAAAGAAAGAGAGAGAAAGAGATCACGTTTTTGAGCAGTATAGACCATATTTTCACTAAAATGAAACATCAAATTATCAATTTTAATTTATTAATTTGTTTTTTCATTACATAATAAACATTGAGTATCTATATGCAATTATAGTGTAATAGAATTGTACTCTTGAATTATTTATTATTATTAGAAGTAACGTGATGAATTTTAAAAGCACTATCAAGAATTATTTTAGTTTTTACTTTTTAACATGGAACAAGAACAAGTGCGAAATTTAAAAAAAAACAACAGTAGAAATATTTGTTTAGCTAATTAAAGAAGACTAATTTTTGAACTGTGGAATTATAAAGAAAAAAAGTATAATCAGGAAGGAAAAGAAGCATTTGTGAGAGAAAAATACAAATTATTTCATATTAAGATACGTATTTACTTTTTGATTAATTTTATATTTAGCATTTTTCAATTTATTTTTCAAATAACTTTTTTAAGTGAATTCAATGAAATTTATATATAAAATTTTAATTTAATGAAGAGCTATATTTCAAAATATTAAACTTTTATCAATTTAAATTAAAAAAAAAAAAAATTTCTCNTTAGTAGAGAATTTGTTGTGGTACAGTCAAGGTTGATCAAAACATACAATTAAAAAAAAAAAAAATATTTATCCTGAGTTCTGAATAACAATTCAGAATTCTTTTTGTTATTTTTATTATTTATTTTTTCCCTAACATAATACTTTACCCTCTATTTAAAATGTATTTATTTAATGTTTTTAATTTCATTTCAATTATTAATTTGCTTTTTCATATCTTATACGCAAGCGCACACACTCTGATACATAAATGTTCATATGATGCAAGTAGAGAATGGGCGTATGAAAATAAGTGGTTAAAAATTCAAGTTAGCTCATTATTTTGCTAAATGTATATGATTAATTCCATTAACTTAGGTCTTTCTAAACAGTTTGTATTTTCCTGTAATCTTATTAAACAACATTTAAAAAAAAAGAATGCTAAAGAAAATTTAGCTTCATACTCATAAGTTTTTCTTTCTCTTTTTACATATTTTGTTGGTACTAAGAGGAACATCTGTCGGACGATGAGTAATATAAGAATATCGTGATGTGCACGACAGGGAAAAAACCCCGTCGGTGCCTCCTCAAGCATGAGATTAGCAGGAACTAACCTGATAATACAATGGGAGCCCGAAATTTTGCCACCCAGGTTGTAGTGTGGATCTTAGCGGACTGTGATGTCCATTACTTCGACAGACTCGGTTCTATTCTCCCGTCTAAGGCTTGAGTAAGCAATGTTTGGTATAGGCTAACAAGTAGTAAGCCGAGAGGGTTCCGAAGACTGCAAAACAGGCAGGCAAAACCACTCTGAAGTAGATTGTGCTGCAGCTCCGGCAATGGAATGGAAGAATACAGTATAGGAAGATACACATAAAGCATCACATATTTTATCAATGTATATAGACAATACATGCCATTGACTTATTCTGTTGTTCTTTTTACATTGAATATAAATTTAATAAATACATCGACTTGAATATACTTGTATATTTTATGAAAAATGTCAACGAATTCCGATATGATTTGGGTGTGGTTGATAGACTGGGATAAGGTAAAAGGAAGATTCATGTAATGGGAGTGGTTGGTAGGAGGCTGGCGGGGAGGTCCTCCCGAGAGAGGCTATTGACACACGCGCACACAATGGGAGGAAGAGAAATCCGAGTAGAGGGAGGGAAGGTAAAAACTGATGTAGATCGATAGGTTAGCGGGGTGTCCTTGTGGGCTTGGATAGCCTTACCCTTCCCACTGCTACCGAGCGTCTTCAACCTAACCCTTATGTATTTCTCGGAGTATAACGGTACAAACTTACAAATACCCCCACAAAGCCCTCTGCTATACCATATTTCGACAGCATTAACTCTGAAGCACACCCTCGAATCTGACAATTTGTCAGGGAACGGAGACGAGAGAGAGAGAGATACTTTATTGCCTTAGGTCGATGAGTCCTCTCTTACGGACAATACACATTGAATATTTGTCTACATTTATATACTATAAGTTACTACACAAAAATAAAAAAAAAATAATAAAAAAAACTTTACATTAATTAAAAATAAATAGTAATGTTCAATCTACTAATAAAATTACAATAATAAAAACAATACCTAAGACTCATTAGGGAATGTGTATTATTGATGAGAGAGGGAGAGGGAGTGAGTGAGGGTGCACAAAGCGTTTACCATGTATGATAATAAGTATCCCATTAAAACACTAAAATAACTTAATTAGCTCCATTAAAGAAAGTAAAATGAACTTAATACATAACTAAGAGGGGAATAAATACATTTAAGTAAAATAGTAAAAATTCATATAATTCAATTACATGAATTACTTATCTGCTTAAGTATGTAAAGTAATGAAAGAATTATACATATCGTTTAAGAGAGAGAAAAAACAATGATTCTATCTGAAATCGTTATACTAAATCCAGCTGACTAAGCAAGAAAATACCAAAATACTATAAGTAGCACCTTCTTTATATTTCAGGAAGCGTTTTTAGTAGAAATTGTGCAAAACATAACGTTAAACTTTTCAGCTACTATGTTCTTAAACTTTTTCATGAATGAAATAACAAGGAAGGTATTATTATAAGTCTTAATACTCCTCTAAACCGTCACTTTTTTTTTACCTTATTTCAACAACAAATAAATAGTTAAAGGGCTTGCAATGAAAAGCCTACAAACCGAATTTAGTCCTCACATTTTAAAATTTTTTTTTTTTTTTCATTTTCTTTCTTACNCTTAATTAGCTCCATTAAAGAAAGTAAAATGAACTTAATACATAAATAAGAGGGGGGGGGGGATAAATACATTTACGTAAATTAGTAAAAATTCATATAATTCAATTACATGAATTACTTATCTGCTTAAGTATGTAAAGTAATGAAAGAATTATACATATCGTTTAAGAGAGAGAAAAAACAATGATTCTATCTGAAATCGTTATACTAAATCCAGCTGACTAAGCAAGAAAATACCAAAATACTATAAGTAGCACCTTCTTTATATTTCAGGAAGCGTTTTTAGTAGAAATTGAGCATGACATAACGTTACACTTTTCAGCTACTATGTTCTTAAACTTTTTCATGAATGAAATAACAAGGAAGGTATTATTATAAGTCTTAATACTCCTCTAAACCCTCACTTTTTTTTACCTTATTTCAACAACAAATAAATAGTTAAAGGGCTTGCAATGAAAAGCCTACAAACCGAATTTAGTCCTCACATTTAAAATTTTTTTTTTTTTTTTCATTTTCTTTCTTACAACGAATTGTTTTGAAAAAATATTATGGAATGAATATGTTATAAAATTACATTTTATACCTAATTTATTACAAACATTATTTCGTAACGCCAATAGTAACAAAGATATTAAGAGTAGTAAATTTGTTGAGGATCGGTCAAGATTGATAAACTGAAGAAATACAATTAAAAAAACAAAAGTTTTTTATTACCTGCCGTCGTTTCGAATTACATTGTAAGCCATCTTCAGGGCTATTATGAAGACGAGAGGGGACGTATTGTCAACTGGAACAAATCTCCATGACTGAGAAGATAAATGAAACCTCTCTGTTCAAAGATATTAAGGTTTTAAATTGTCTCCCTCTAAACAGATTTCAGCCACTAAAGAACTTATCTTAAAATAAGCAAAAAAATACCATCATGTTACCAAACTGAATTCTACATATCAGAAAACAACAGTAAAGAAAGAAAACACCTTAAAACGTCTTAAAAAAGACAGGATAGGATACAAAAAGATATAAGCTGCATACGTAAATTTCACATATTCTAATTCTTTAAAAAAGTTGTCCAATGTTCCAATGAGCACAGCTTGGTATGAAATGCACAAAAATAGTTAAATAATGGAGCCAGAAAAAGTTTTTTTTATGATTTAATCAAAGGATTGTATACTAAAATGTTACTCGTATTTTAACTGTCATAACTACTAATTATTGTCATGAGAATCTCGAGTAAGGAATCTGTACAATGACTTTTTATAAAATGAACAACATCTACATACTTCAACTATATTTACAATACCACCTTCGACGCGGAGAAATATTCTACAGCTTTTAATCATTCAACGGAAAGTTTTATGAAAAATTAAAGAATCAACTGTAACAAGCAAGCATTCAAACTGCAAACAGATTACATAACATCATACACCTGCAAAATAATTGAATACCTACACCTTAGTATACTTTGATTTCTAAGCCACATAATTCTCTATGATTTCTTCGTATTAATGGGTGAAAAGTAGAAACAATATGATAAGAAATACGCCTACCTAAACTTTGAGAGCCCCACTAGTGTTTACTTCTAAATAATCTAAAGGGTTATTTTCACTACCAATGAATATAGAACTATCATACCTTCTATTATCCGTCTTCATTGGTTTTTGCAAACCATCTTCTGTTGGCTACCAGAATTGGTAGTGAAAATAACCTTTTAGATTATTTACCTGTCACAGCTAGTCAAGCGAAGGTATTACTAACACGCATGCTTAACAAGACTAGACCGCTACACAAAACAATAGCCAACATCAAGTTCAACAAACAATGTCAGACACACAACATAATACCTCTCATTAATAGTTTAAAATTTACGTGGGATGAAATATCACAACTAAATAAAATATTTATAAAGAAAAATTAAATAAAGTAAATGACGAGAGTCGACAAATAGCTTGACAATGTCAGCTCCTTAGAGTACAAGACGAAGTTCTCGCCTTTTTCGTTGGTTAGGCTCTCGCTAGTGTAGAGGGAATTGAATGAGATATCTAGCGCGTCCTGGTAGCATAACTGGTACATGCACCTGCCCAGATAGCAGGAGATCCAGGTTGGATTCCGGGCTGGGACAGATAGATTTTTTTATTCTATTCCCTCTCATTAATTGTTCATGATACCCAGATACGCGGTAATAAATAAACACAAAATCATTTGCAGCACAACACACAAAAATAAAAGCACAAAAACTATGGATTAAAACCGAAATACGTTCACTATACATTAAAAAGAACAGATTGAACAACGAAATTTACAAAGCCAATAGAATATGGTTTGCAGAAACCAATGAAGACGGATAATAGAAGGTATAGCAGTTCTTTACTTCTAGTTTAGTGTACCATCAAAAGGACTCAGCCAGTTTTCTATACTTACATCATTTGAAAATATATATATATATGTGTGAGTGTATCTAAAGTAGTTTTGTCACATTACTATGAGTAATAATGGTAACTGTCCCCTATATTTTTCCAAGGTTGTATATCTCCGCTCTGCGCACAGTGTAGGAGTAGAAAACGAAAAGAGAGACCAGTAAATCATGGGGAGGGGAGAGGGGAAGGAGATGTTCAGTGGACTTGTAGAGGAAGTACTTATTCGAGAGGGGAAGACAAGGGAGAGGTATGAAGGACTCCCTTCTCCCGAATTAGTGGGCAGAGCTGTGGAAGAGCGGTGTTTTCCCAGCAGGCGGGAAGTTCTACAGAAACTGATCAATAGCGGGGATGTTAGCTTGGCTACAGACACTACACACAGTACTTCGGCCCAACCTTGGCCCTCTTAATTAAATTTCAACTAACTCCTAATGGCTTACAACCCTCATCCTCTACAGCACCTTACAGCCGACCGCCTACCCCTAGATAGGCTACTATGTTAGCAGTCACTGGCAAATCAATTCATTACTCAAGTTCAACAAGCATTCCCCCTACCACCCTCTCTCTCGGAGCATGCAATAAATGATAAAATTGGGAGATTTCGACCATGGAGATTATTAGTAGAGAATTTATTAGGTTTTATTCAAGGATGATAAAAAATAAAATAAATAAATAAAAGAATTTTTTATAATCTGTAGACGTTACCAGTCATGAAAATTTGATGAAGGTGAAAATACGCCCTCTCTCGCCTTCATGATAGCTCTAAAGATGGCCTACAATGTAAGCCGAAACCTCGAATTTTTTTTACAATAAATGACTGTTACTAAATCAGATGGATATTGAAATTGATGGATAAAGTTTTAGAGAAATTTTCACAAAATTTATCTTTTCTGCTGATTTATTGTTTTCTCTTCTTATCTCTGTGAGTATGTATTTTCTATTTCTAGAGTATTTTAAAAGTTTGTAAACAATCTGCAAAGTTTGAAACTTCTCAACTTGTCGTCTAGTCGTAACTTAATTATAGTGTTTTTAAATTATAGAAGCATCACTTTTATTGAAACTCAAATTCGATGTTCGCTAGGCTGCAATACATAGACATCGAATATGTTCCATACAATGAGAAGAGGTAACAATGATTCAAGAACTCAATCCATGATTTACCAGAATCTCTTTTAGGATGTTTAGTATGCCATTAGAAATAAGAATATAAATAAGGTTAAATACATAAATAAAGAAAGTTGAGAATGACTCAGTTCAAACCGAATAAATACCTTTATTTAACAAAAAAAAAAAAAAAAAAAAACTCCTTCTGAATACTAATGTATGGAGTCACTTCTGAACGAAAATAATTTTAATGTTCACCGCGATCCGTCGCTATCATTCTGATGAGCGTTCCACTAAGGCAAGAGAAGAGACAGTACCTTCTTTGTAATAGTCCAGAGGACGATATAAAGAAGGCACGGGAGCTACTGGTGGCATGAATTCAGATGGGCCGCTAGTGATAAGACCACTGCCAAAACATCTTTAGCTATTCATCGCACACACTTTGAAGGGCCTTGCTCGGACAACACACATTATGGGATCTACGAAATCGCTAATCCCTATAGGCAAACGAGATTTACCGAAATAATAAAAAACCAAACTTCTTTCCGTGCTTTGTAAAAGAAAGAAAACTGACAAAAATTTGTATGACACCTGGTAAGTCAAAATTTCCTTTGGGTCAAGAATGAGGTTGCGAGTTCCAACCTGGACAGGTTTTTCAAAATATAAAAACCTGGCATGGATGTTTAGAATAGAGTGGTTACCTAAATGGTAGGTATATGACCTGAATATTTCAAAAATATAATTTAAAAATCATAAACAAAAAAGTTAAGCTTTGAGATATAGGACCTACCTCAAGTTCACCATAAAATAAATTCGCCACAACTGTCGCCATTGGCACTAGCATTGACTGGAGTAGTTATAATTACTTAATTAAGTTCTTAATGTTTTTCACTTATTTATTATTTTAGAACGGCAAGTGAGCACTGCGATGGTGGAGGGGGAAACCTAGGAATCAGCAAACTTCGACGAGGAGCCAGACCAGCAGATTGGATGGCGTTGCTTGCCTGATAGTAGGAAGTAAATCCATGTTTTCAATTTGAAGCATGGAAAGAAATCATCAAAGCACATCTAATAGCAAATAAGATAATTTGGTACAAACTGAGCTAAAAGTAGCGAAATATGGAAAATATCAATAAAGAGTGCAAAATAGACTAAAAGAGTGGACAGCACAGCTCTGAGGATTCTGAAAATACAAAGGAGCATTAAAAGTTTACCATAAGTCAAGAACAAAATGAAGCAAAAGTTTCCTCACTACACATAATATAAAAATTTTTGAAATCAAATGATGGGTGATAAGGTGATATAATCTGACCTTTAAGAAATCATCCGAATTTCAAACTGAGATAATTATGAGGAATTTCTCAAGGTATTTTTTAATTTCAAATGCAAGAAAATATTAAAATCTCTGCTAGTCTTATTCTACTCAGGAAAAAAAAAACTGGGTGATTATAATTGAAAACTACAGTGAAAAAAAGTCATTACAAGTCATGAAAGAGATAATACGTCAGGCGAAGAAATAACGGCAGGTCATCATGATCAAGGAGCTATGCCGCATTAAGAATCACTCGACAGAACAGTAAGATTTCACAATAGCAGGAGAACAAGTGTTTCTAGTCGTATATACAGCCGATTTACAGTAATATTATTTGATACCTCTATTTATTTGTTTGTTTCTTGTTTACCAAAAAATTATATTTTTAGATATTAATACATTCTAATCAAATTTTCTAACAAACTCAAACCCGTTTGAAACCGGATACTAAATACTTGTTTCAAAGTGGGGAAAAAAGAACGCGCCTCGTCAAAACATTTTTGGTTACAAATTGACAGAAAAAGACATTTCAAGAATTAAAAAACAACAGGCTTTATCGAAACACATAGGACATTACTTGTTATTTTTCTGCAATATATCAAGATTAAATAAACGACAGTTATGTTGAAAATTAGAAAGCAAGAAAGCGCAACGTTAAGACACATAAGTAACTCTCCAACAAAAGTAGTATATTTTAGTAAAGGATGAAGAATGTACCAATTCAAATAAAACATACTCCGAAAAAGTGGTATGAATTAAAATTTTGCAATATTAGTTATTTGGAAAAGTCATGGGCCCCGTATGTCATATATTTATTCAATGTGTAGAAATGATACGCATGACTCCATTTTGAATTCACATGGCACCTAAGTAAGCGAAATATCATAGAACGAATACATATATTTGACTTTTTGGCAATAAAATAATACATGAAAAATTAAATAAAGAGTTAAATTCGCAGCTACCAGTAACAACTCCTACTTAGTGTAGTAAGAAGAATGAACAATATAAGTTATTATGCATATCAAAAAATATAATAAATTATTATTAGTTTTATTAAAAAATCACTAAGATATGTATAAACAGCATCCAGGCAAAAACATAATAAATGAATTCATCATCAAAGGAACCTCTCTTTATGTATTTCTTTTTTTTTTAAATTGAAGTTTTCTTATCATTAACATATAATGTTAATATGTATTGGAAGCTAATAAATTCACTATGAAAATGTGGTTTTTCTCCGCATACCCTCCTTATTTCATGCAAACCGTATTAGAATGGAGTAACAGAGTGTTTCATTACAACATAAAGGAATGCTCTCTCTTTTATCTTCTTCTTGATCCATGTGGAGGATGTGACATGTATAATTTATGGAAATAACCATTTTGTGTCTGTGAAAGGAAATGACTTTTGAAGAAATATGTCACACGATCTATATCTTCCAGTCATGAAGTAAACAGGAAAAGAGTGTTTTTATTTGTGTGCGGAGGAAGGTGGTCCTGCCGCTAGAAACAAAACATAACAAAAAGAGAAAACAACACCCTTTACCCTACATGTTTGTCTATAAAAAGGTTGGCGCCTGCTGAATATGTAGAAGAAAAGCATAAAGCGAGTGACATTACCTCCCTTGTCACTGCTTCTCTCTTTCTTTAACTATACTCTTAACTTGTTTGGAGTTAACTAAACGCTAAATAATATAATAATAGCGTTAAATAAACGCTCATTGAAGTTTCTCTACGTCTAGCAATGCCGCAGAAAGGTAGCAATTTAGGTTACCTTTGAAGAAAAGTTACCAACAGCAATAGTCACTAAAATGATATACATATGAGAGTGTGCACGTGCATGATCAGGTTTAGGTGCGCTTTAGGTAAGCGACAGAGATTGAACATGACAGCGATCTAGCGGTTATAGTTTTTAACTTTCAAAATATATTTCAAGAAGCGCTTAAACACGAGAATCCTTAACGCAGGAGCTGCTTAAAATCCGTAAGTAGTAGTAAGATTTCTGAACTTGGTTTGTAAAAGGACATAAATATGTGAATATAATGTCAATAGACAAAGAAAAGATGGACAAAGGCTGAAAAAATTAACGTCGCTCAGTCAGACTTAAGGTTGACAGGAAGTGGAGAGGATGCGGCAGTGATAATCAGTTAGTTCATACTTAAACATGTTGATTATGTATTTATTCGTCAAAAATTATTGTAAATTATATTTTACACTTAATATCTATAAATGTTTTCTTATTTCTAATGAATATGTGAACGATATTTTAATATGGTTCTTTTCTAAATCTCTTTTCCGATTTCTGCATATCTTGAGGTTAACAGAAAGCAACTAATATACCTAATTCGAATATATTAATTTAAATATTTCGAAAAAAAAGTTTCGAGCTTGCTTTAATAAAAGCCGGTTCAGTCTCATAGAACTGTATAGCTATTGGGAATAGGACAGCCATAGGGAGGAGACAGCTTCCCCATTACTCTCAAAGACGAGAAAAACACACACATACTATATATGAAAAGATATGAATCAAAGAAATTTCTCTCTTCCCGAGAAGATTCCCTGTCTTTACCCCAGCCCTCCTCTCCCTTCTAATCTACTTGAACTCAACAATCAATGCACTTGGAGTGAGGCAGATAGTACAGATCTCGTCCTCATAACCGTCTCTTGTTCAAACGACTCTGTCATTGGTGGAGCGAGAGTTAACTCACTGGTTAGAATCTTACAACAATTAACTTTCCACTATTACAACTGATGATGATTACTAAGACCACCCCCTCATTAAATTTCAACCAATTTCTCCACGACTTCGCCGAGATGATGGGACTTGGATACGTCCGCCAGACCACATAGAAGCTGGACCTCAACAAGGCAACGTTCTTGGTAAACTCCTTTATACTCATTTCACTTTTAACACACCAATCAACACCTATCCGAAGTGCTGAAGATGCAGCTTAGAAACACAAATGTATACGGGATGGGATGTAAGTGGCATTATCCAGGTCTAAGAATATATTCATATGGATGTTAGGATCGGAGTCGGAAAGAAGAGGAGGGTCGAGAACCCAATCTAGGTTAAAGGAGTGCGGAGAATATTTAATTAAGGGTAAGAATTTTGCCAGGATAGGGCTGTGATCTAAAGAGAGTTCAATGAATATGGATGACACATAAAAGAGATTCAATCCAAGGCGGGTAAAGATAACAAGAATTCTTTTGGGATTTAAAGGCCAATGTAAGTAGGAGAACATTACACGAGAGCTAAAGAGGAGAAATAAAAGAGTATAAGGAATGCGTAGGTTATCAAGAACCCCAATATTAATCTTAGAGTAGTAATACCACCTGCAAGAAAGTTTGGACGAAGGGACGAGAAGAAATCTGTAACTGTTGATTGAATACAGATAATCTGAACAATATACCATGAAAATTAAAAACTTAGAGGAGGTTTTCAGAGATTCAGAGGCAGCTTGAAGGAAGTCGTGGGGACTCCGACATATATAAACATATTTACTGAGATACAGCTCAAAATAAGCTAAGGAAAAGGCAATATGTGAGATTTTAAAGTACCTTTTGGAATGAAGATCCTTTGTAAAACCTTTGAAATTTTCGGTGTATAAAAAATGATTAAATAGGGTTATATAATGATGTATTATTTGACTAAAATGTTAATTAAATGGCCATTGAAAATCAACATAATTAAACATACAAACTACAAAGCAATTGAAAATTATAAATCTATGTAATGACTTTACTATCAACGATCCATCAATCCGTTAATAGCCGTAATAATTTTTAAACTCCTTCAGGATGATTAAGATATTTTCCTTTGTAAACAATGTACTGAGTGTAGAAAGAAATGTTTTTTTTTTGTTTTTTTTTTTACAAAATCAAATTCAGTCAACTGATCCTTTATATTCAGTAACCTTAATTACTTCCAGAATTGGTAGTGTTAAGTATACAAAGCAAAATCTATAAAAAGTTTTAAAATGCCAGCAACTGCCAAAGCGTGAATTTTTCTTCTCCTGATTCTTAAATATACGTGATAAATAACTTCTACGTAATTAGATTTATCCCATCAAAAAATTATACATTATTTTATCTATTCTTTAAAGACTTAGCAGTGAAATATTACCAAAGAATCCATCAGTTTGATTCAAGCTGGAAAATTCAAACTGAATAAAATTGCTTTTAGCTTTCTTTTCTTTTTAAAGAGGTACGTCTACACGACCACTGTTCTAACTAGATTTATAAAGGCTAACTTGAATTTTTTGTTCACTTTATCAGAGCGCTTTCCCCCTTAATTTTAATCTTGTTCTCTCATTGGTTTATTGTTGCTACAAGGGGCTGGAATCCATATTGTTGCTGCCGGATCCAGCTCATCAGTTAGCCTGGCTATATTGGCTGGAGGCTAATGCTTGGCCATTTGTATTTTGTGGAAGCCCTGCCTTCGGGTTAACATGATAAAATGTTTATCCCCTCCACCCCTTCTCTCTCCCCCAGTATAGCGCTCTCTCCCTGATAAATGCTCTTGCCACCCTCAGGGACTTTATCTCTACCCCGAGCACACCACCCACAACCATATATTTTTTTTTTATCGAATCCGTTTCTACCGCCCTCTAACCTATTCTTTACCTTTTTGCCCTCATTCTTGAGACACATTTCGCCTTCGTTTTCTTTCTAATATTGTGTCTCAAGCTATATGGATTTTCGGTACAATATTTAGCAAATGATAATAAAGCTACAATTTTTCATAATAATTTATTTGGATTTTACGTAAATAATGGTGATGTGCAGAATAAACATCTCAACGAAAACAACCTAAATAATTAAAATGACTTATTAATGTTAAGCCTGACAAATAACAGATGAAGTAGAATATATTTAAAACAGCTAACATAGAAACAAGCAATCCCATTTTTTTTTAAATTATTTATATTTTTTATTTATTTTTTTTTACACTTGTGGGTTAGCTAAACATCCACTTTTAATTAATTAATGACTTAAATTAATGTTTAATTTTTTTTCTTATAACAAGATATATGAGTTTTGAGTTTTATTGTAACAGACGATGAGTTACGTCCTTGACATCTACAGGTCTAATATGGAGAAGGACATCTAAGGTTTTTATTTCAGGTAGCTACTACGTACTTAGCAATATGCATTCAACATAGAAAAGGCTACAGGATGGGGGAGATGATCTACGGAGGGGGAGATGTAGAGAAAGAAAATATTAATGTTTAACTGGAAATGGTACATTGCGGAGCTTGGTACAGTGAGTGGAAGTCGGCAGAGTAAACAGTACGCCGAAGTTATCTCAGCTGGGAGAAGGCTAACAGGCGATCATTTTCAGCCTCACTGTATATTTTCGTCAACAAAAACAAAGTCCTAACCTCATTTACGACATCATGAAAATACCTACATTCAGGAATATTTAAGCACCCTATTCATATAAGCCCGAATCTGAAATGTGTAAATATTTATCCAGACAATTTCGAAATTATTCAGCTGCCGACAATAATGGTCCATCAAGTATCGAGAAAGGGATAAATGAGTGTAAAGGACTCTATGATAATGAGGTGGAAGAGAGACCACTTTAAAACTTGGCCTTGCATGCAATTGTTCCTTCATTAAAAGATACAAAGAGCTAATTAATTAAATAAGGGAAACTTTTACTCACTACATAAAAAGGAAAAATGGGAATCAGTTTTCATAACGTTCTACAATTACAAAGGGTCAACTATATCACTACGACTAAAATTTTATTATTTCAGTACTTCTTGAAAAAAAAAAATACCAACTAAATTAAACACATTCGATGATTATCGAAATTATACTCAACGTAGTAACGTGTTGAATAACAGGGAATAAATACAGTGGAACTAATAAAATTGATAATAAGGAGGTGGGGGTACAAGAAATGTCCACTATGAATTGGGAGAAGACAACAACAAGCAATACTAACAATGTTCGGTATAGTCATAGTATGCCTCCTCTACCTCCCATCGGATGAAGCAGTCATGTTGATAAGGGCAAATAAATTCAAGACACAAGTGGAGGAGGGGAGCCACGTAGTCCCTGGGAAGAAGGGAGGTCGTGACTGAGGGCCTCGCGACCGTCGTTAACCCCATCTGCGATAAAACGAGCCCAGCCTTATCTCGGGCTGATCCGGAGCCGTCACAAATCAGCGGCCTGCCTTGTTAGGGGGGAGACATTCCACACCAATATCATCATAACCGAGCTGGGGCTACCGTCCCAAGTCCTAATCCGCATAACCTAGTGCCTCTGCCTGAACCTTTTTCCCGTCAGCTAGAAAAATGGAGGTGATAAATATGTGCTATTATAGGAATGACATCGGCAGCTGAAGATACAAAAAAAAAAAAAATTTAATTTAGATGAGACATATAGCCGACTGCTCTACATTTTTCCTTCGTTTCCTCAACCTTTCTATCATTTCCAAAAGAAACGGACTAAATCAATATAGCCCATATTGACCAATCATAACTAAAATGGTGCTAAGTAAATGTGATTAAAATAATGCTTAAAAATGTAATTTCGAGTGGTGGCGGAACCACTTATTTTTAACATATATTAACTTCGTTTAGACTATTTATTGCATACTGTCAAACAAATTAATCATATATTTGAATCGTACAGAGAGCTAGAAAAAACTCTTAACCTCAGCCGGGATACGAACCCTCACTATCCGGGCGGGTGTACGTTAACCAGCTGAGGTAGAGAGTTTTTTTTTTCTAGCTCCCTGTACGGTTCAAATAAATAATGAAATGCGGGATGACTTTACCACAATTATCATCATGATTTGAAATGAATCATGTATTGGAAGCCAGATGAGAGGGAGATTTGTTCTTACTCTCCAAAAAATACACTAAAAGAAAAAGTGACTACCGCATAGGATAGCTCAAGGCCGATTGTTAGACGTGAAGGGAAGGGGAGGCGTTCGACCCCCCGTAAGATTCATAAATGTTTTTTTAATGTAAGCTATTCCCGAAAAGATTACAGTACACAAACGTCAGAAATTCAAAGCTTAGGCCTATTATTTTTTTTTTTTGTGAATGTATGACCCAGAGGATTCCTGGTGTGTTCCTAGGGAGCACCCAGTTCTAACTGAGAACCATTCTTCATTGAATGGGAAAAAAATCAGGCGGCCGGAACTGTTTGTAGACAAACTCCTTCTCCAGTGCTCTGGGTCAAGAATAAATACATCGTTAACATGTATTTACCCCTTGGGCCTATATGGCCATTTCCGGGGCCTTTTTATTTTTTTTTTTTTTTTTATAGTAAAACCATAATCGGTATTAAGGGTTTTCTTGCAAATTCTCAAAGGAATTAATTTATGGTTTATTAAATGAGAAAAAGGAAAGGAAGTTGAGAGGGAGACCAATATTTATAATCCGAATATCTTCCTTGTAATTTGAATTACGATAAGTTCAAAGAAGTCAATAAGTAAAACGCAATTTTCTAATATTTATGTTCTGTAACAATATTACGAAAAACACTTATTAAGGAATAATTTTACTAATGGAACTATAATTACTGAGAGCAACCCCATTCTACCTTCCTAGCCCGCCTAGACCGAATTTAAGTGGTTCTCTCCGGCTAGAAAATTAAACTTCCTTATTCCTTCTTTTTATATCCATCTTTAGTGAAAGGAGCTCCAAAGATTACGCAGCTCTTACGTGACGGGCTTTCATTCTTTTTTTTTGTTCACGTTTAAATAGACCCACGAGACCGCTAATGAGAACCATCTCTTTGAGATGCAACCAATGGGTGAGATAAAACTAATGGAACAATAATCCTACAGAAATCCATCTTCTCGTTGCTCGTAGAAACAAGGCTTTTGCTCTCCACACCTAATAATACATTGACACGGCGAAGCGTCATTCATCGAAGTATTCATGGATCCAATGACCCATTGTCGTCTTCCTTCTTCTGCCAAACAATCCGGAGGAGTTTTACAGCATGTTGAGCGAACACCATGACATCTGTAATGCAAGACTGAAGCAGCCATATAGTTAACATTTAAGGGAGATTTGGCACAATCAAGGAGTGATGCACAAGTCAAAGCTTAGAAGCAAAAAAATCTCGTTTTTCTTTCCGGCACTAAAGGAATACAGAGATCTTCAGGTCACACCAAACAATGCTACTGTCGGAAAAAATTCAGAAACGTGGAAGATAGAAGGCCAAGACATTCATTACTGAGGGAGTACATTTCCGAAGGAGTGTAGAATTAGTAATGCTAGACAAATATTTAAAAAAGCAGCAAGTCATACCTGCCTCCGTCATGAGCGATAATAAATGGAAAATATTATCAACTTAGAAATAAAAAAAATATATTATTATAATGATTCATTAAAAAAAATGCATCCTGTGATCTCGCTGCAGAAAAAAATCATGCAAAGTCGCAAAAATTCTGGAGAAACGAATAAATAAAGTCATTGTACAGACACAATTGAGATGACACAACCATTTGAGAAAATCGTACCAAGCTTTGGAAACGCCACCAAGAAAATTCGCATGTTTTAAGTCCGTCTAAATGAATAATTTCTTAATTCTACAGAAAATATTAGAAGAAGATTATCTCTAAATACTACATATAAAGTTGTGGTTTATATTTATGTCCATCGGCTGCGAACCAACTGAATACTATGAACATTAGGGACTTCACTCAGCTTTAAGAAGACTTAACAATTGATACAGAAAGTTTGATGATTCATTAATCACTTAGTCGAAAAGCTTTAGACGAATTTTTTACGATATTTAGTATATGGAGTAACAAAGACTAGTAAGGGTAGCGGAATACCTTGTTATCCTGATTTCCTATGGATACCAAAAATGTTTGGACTACTGAGATAATAGTTATAATAGTAGTAATATATATGTTTTAGAAAAAGGTGCAAGGAAGTGCGCTGATTATATAACAAAAATGGAGTGAATCTAATAAGGAATCAGCAGAGAAATAGACAATAGAGAATCTTCAACCCCCACAAAAATATATGATTGAAAGGAAGGGAGGAGTCCTCCTAACTCAGGTGTGCCTATCCTCTCCCTTTAAAGAGAGAGAAAACTACTCGCCGGGTACATGTAGGATTTCAGATTTGCACTTTGAAAGCAACAGACGGAGATTGAAAGCTGAAATATTCCCTTTATGATGAATAAGTATAAGAGCTCCTTCCTTAGTATACCTCTACTAAGTTAACTAATATACAAACATACGAAGTACTTTTGAATAGCCTAACATTCAGTCCATTCTGTATCTTTGTCCCAGGAAAGAACATAATAAGCATTCCCTCAAACTCACGAGTTTAAGAATATAGCTAAGATGAAAAGATGGACTAAATTATTCCACATATCAATTGGCACAAAAATAAAAAGGAAAAAAAAGGACCGTCATGCGGAGACTGTGTACAGTCGCTGAGGCGAATTACTCAGTATCGTTCAGGACTATTTGTAATTTAACTCTCCAAAACAAGTTATCTCTAACCCTTTTTGTTCAAATTATGCTTACTAAGAAACATAGCCTCTCTCTTACAAAAGTAAGGAGGAGAAATATCGACTATACAGAATTTTATATACTAAACTAAGAGCGTAGAAAATTGGCACACACGAGGTCGAGGGCTGTCCAACATTTGGTTAGTATAGTAGTGCTACAATTGATAAAGGCTGTCATCATCAGTGATAATTAGCATTATTCAAAAATAAAGTGGTAGGTGGTAGATGAGAAGAATGCTGGTTGCAGGACGCATAAGTGTACTGAAAATGGAGTGGAAGTGCTCAAAACTTAGCAGCTGAGGAGAGGAAGCAAATGACGAGTAGCGTCTTCCCGGCACTACTAGGGCTTAATGAAATTCCAGGGCTTACCTCAAGTCCCACATGGGGCCACAGGCTTGAAAGGGCATCTCTTCTATCGTTTTTCGCCGCCCAAGCTCAAACAACTCCTCACAATATTCATTCCGCATTGAATCTGACTTTATTTGAGGGCATCGATATTTTCTAGGAGAATCAGTGAATTAAATATTTTCCCTGACTTGTGTATCGCTCATTCCTGGTCGATTAGCAAGCACAAGAGAGACTAGCGTTAGAAGAAGAACCAAATGAAACTAATAGGCCGCTACCCTTAATGAAGCAGAAAAACAAATGGGCACTCTCGCTTATTATCTCAGAAAACGACCCAGGACGGAATAAATCACAAAAACACATATTATCGTTCAAATCCATACATACATGCATGTACAATATCACACAATCCATAACATAGATCACACTGCAACAGGTAATGATTACTGTTATCTGACTAGCCCAACGTACGGAAAAACCCACGGACTGATTCAATACAGAAAAACAAAAAATTGGACATCAGACAATGCTTGAGAATGTGACGAGACTATGATCGTTAATCCATCAGGAGATGGCGAACCCCTGAGAAAAGCGCTCGCCAGATCGAGGAAGACCGTCAATATAGACGAATTTTCACGGGTACATTCGTTGCTTGAAATAACACATTTGATTGAAGTTGGCGACACTGAAGAAGAAACCAAGTCAACTAGTAGACATGAGGAGTGTGATCCCCATGGCTCATACATTAATATTTTTTCGTTTCATTTTAAACCTTCGACCAAAGAGAAATTCATGAAGACGGTTATTATTTATTTCATCGTATCATGCTTTATTAGAGAAATTAAGGTTTTATACAAGAAACCAGCCACCCTATTTTAAAATACTGGAAAACTGGAAAATGGTCTGACGATAAACCTCCGTAAGGATGCGATTCCTGTAATACAACATAACCCTCTTTCAAGCGCAAAGGAAGAGGAAGTAAAACATCTGCCTATTATAAAATTCTGAGGAAAATTAAGTCTTAGAAAAATATATATTGTCATGAATGTCAAATGTAAATTGAGATAGAATTATATTTCCAAGAATTCAATTTTAATTAAATAAATAATTATTCCGTAGGCGTATTATTTATATCGGCTTAGACAAGAGGACTTTAATTTAAAAGATTATACACAAAATTCTTTATTATATGTTTGATATATATTTTGATGAATACTAATGTATTATTTAGTACTTGACTGTATAAGTGTGAAAAGTACAAAACATAATCTGTATTATATGATATAAGAAAATGCCCAGGTTTCGTTCAGGGTCAAAATAAATGCGTAAAATATTCATTGAGTATTATTTCATTTAACAATAATAACAATTGTAGTAAATTTATTTCAGCCTACAATGTAAGCCATCATGAGGGCTATAATGATGTAAGGTGGAATCTTGAAGTGACGTAAGTCTTATCCCACTCGAGGCGAAAATCAGTCAATAGGGGCGCCAGGTAGCTCAAGGAATGGATGCGATCGGGTCTCGCAATCCCGACGTTACGGGTTAAAACCCGCCCTGGGCAAGTTTTTATTAATAAATACAAGATTAGCCTGAGCCATGGATAATTAGAATAGGATGACATCCTGTGGATAGCCCCTTTCCGATAACCCTAAGTGATTAAAAGAGACGCTAATTCCTATTATTTTTTTTTTTTTTTTTCAATCGTCAATCTATACAGGCGAATTTAAAATACCTTCGCTGATACACTGCACATTTTTATATTTGACGACTTCTATCAGAAAAATTATATTAAATGTAATAAATTCGATTAAACGAAATTCCTGTTATTTGCTATTATACTTCAATTAAAAATTAATTCAGTTGAAAAGGAAATTCCCAGTCATGGAAATGTGAACTTAGGGACAGGACGTCCTCTCTTATCTTCATGATAGCCCTGAAGATGGCTTACAATGTAAGCCGAAACGTTGGCAGATAATCCTTTATTAAAAAATACATTTTTTAAATTTGTGTTTTTTTTATCTACCTTGACCGAACCCCAACTAAAATCATCTTAGGATTAATTCAGTTGATTCAATACCAAAAGTAATTAATATGAGCTCATTATTTATTTTAGTATTGAAATAATAAGTGTTAAATTATACTGGGGAAAAATTTGAAACTCAATTTCAGTTGAGTTAGATTTTTTAGCTATTTTCTATAGAATTAGGCATGCTGGTTTTAAAATAGTTTTTTTAGTTTTATTACGTCACGTTAGGTTTCTATGTGGGTGGGGCGCATGCTGGTCTAGACCTGCCTGTTTAGTTACGTTTGTCATACTGTGGTGAAACGTTTTGAGTCGGTAAGCAGTATTTAGTATTTCGTGACGGAAGTGTAAAGAACTACATAAGGTGTTTGAACTGAAACGTTTCCTTATGGCTACCTCTGCTCCTAGACATCCTATACAAGTGCAAAAACAACCCCGATTCATTATGTTATATATGTGTCAGTTTTACCAATCCCAGTCAAAGGACAAACATGAGTACATTTGTCTCAACATGAGGACAAGCATATTTTGCCATTTTAAAATGAAACTTGGTGATCAAGATAAAGAAAGCATGGGCGCCTCAAAAAGTATGTAAACAGTGTGTTGAGGGTTTACGGATGTGGATCACGGGAACACATGCTAAGCTTCCATTTGGTATACCTATAATTTTGCGCGAGCCTAAAGATCATTCAAGTGACTGTTACTTTTGTATAGGGAAACATCGGGAAATAACAAGAAAAACAAATGTAAAATAGAGTATCCTAGTTTACCGTCAGCTATACGCCCAGTACAGCATTCAGCCGAAGTCCCCTTGCCAGTTTGCAATGAATTTCTCTCTTTGGAAGAAGGGAAATACGGATATAGCATTAAAAGACATTGTTAAAGACTTTCATAGAAATACACGAGCAGTGAATTACTCCGAAATTGTCTAGTAACTCTTGGAAAGCTTCCAAAAGTAGGTTGCAACATGAGCATTAAATTGCATTTTTTACACAGCCACCTTGCTAATTTCCCGGGCAACCTTGGTGCAACTAGTGATGAGCAGGGAGAGCGTTTCCATCTAGATTTTAGGGTCATGGAAGCAAGGTATCAAGGTAGATGGGACGTACATATGATGGCTGACTATTGTTGGAGCATCAAGCGCAAATGTGCACAAACTAAACACTCCAGAAAAAGCTACAATTGCAAATTTTTATCTTAATTTTTAAGTACTGTTCATTAATTAAACAATTTTACATGTATGAACTCGATTTAACTTACATTGCATCTTTTGTAAACAGTGTATTTAGTCCGTTTTTACTTTATGTTCTTTTAAATGCATGATTTTTATGATTTCTGAGGATACCCTATAGTTTAAAAAGTTGACGTGATAGACAAAATCTGAGGTTATTCTCAGATATTTAGACACCAAGAATTAGTGAAAAAACAGTGTCAGATCTAACTATACAAAAAAGGTGTTCCCCAATGTTATTAATATTTGAATTTATTATTAACGAGAATAATAATTATAAATAAGTAAATAATATAATATATTAAATAGCACTTGTGATATGAATTAATAAAGCTAATTTTTTATGTAATCGTCTTTCTTCTCGAATCGAACGTACTAAGAGAGTAAAGAAGGAATACAATAAACATGGATTACATAATGAAACAAATTACGCAATGTTTACTGTTTATCTTTGCTAAGAAAGTCGTGTGATAAAGGCAGGAGACCGGGAACCTGTTCCTCCGAATAAGACAATGTAAAGTCATTTGCATTCCATCCATGAACTCTGCACATAATGTCAATACTGCAGGTTCTAAATAGCTTCGCCTCGAAGGATGAATATTTTCATTCAATGGGAGAACCATATCGAAGTAACGTTTTACATTAATGTTCGGATTATGTAAAACAATATTAATGAACAGATAACAGATGTGCGATCTATACCGTTTCATATTATAATACTAAAATAGAAAAAATATGAAATAAACAGGTTCACCTCATTTTAGAATTTAATCCACATGATTAAACTATAAAATATTTCAAAAGGAGAGTTTTTTTTTACCGTAGATATTATTATTAGATGATTTTAATTGGGGTTCGGTCAAGGTAGATCCAAGATCCAAGACACAAAAGATCTTTTAATTTAAAAAAATACACTTTTTAAAATTTGTATTTTTTTTGGATCTATCTTGACTGAACCCCAACTAAAATTAACTAATTATAAAACATTTCTTGTTCTAAAAAAATGTTTCTGAATAAAAACGTTTGTCAATAGCTTCAGTTTGGCAATAAAAGCACTAATTAATTATCTTTACTGGTTACTGATATAAATTTTGTTGAAACATGCTCTTTTCAGTTCCATAGAGAATAGCTGGTGGTTTAACAGTTTTCAATAATTTCATAATTATATTTATAAGTTTGGATCAAGCAAAAGTAAGCAGGTTACATAAGCTGCTATGTTATTAGTTTCGAAATGAATACATAACAAGTCTGGTCAACTGGACTAGCTTTTTAAAGACAAAATGTTTTCTACTCGTCTACAACGAAAAAATAACGATAAAACATCATAGAAATTTACTAATAGTATAGTGCAGCTAGCTCATGTTAATTATATAATTCATTATATTAATGTGTCACAAATATTTTCTCTTGGAACGTCAGAAAGATATATTAAATTACTGATTTCCACACAAAGTTTAAAATACACCCTCTAAAGTTCAGGGCAGGCTTCGATATACTTAATGATGGAATATCGAGTAAAATCTACCATAAAAAATTCAGATAAAAATAAGGAAGAATTTATTATCTAACAGTGGGCTACGTAACTAAAGAAAAAAAATAATATGGGAAATAATACAGAAGTAATAATAAATAATGAAAGTTCCGTATTTTATCAGAAGAACAGTTTAGAAGGGGTGAAAGCGGGATCTAGTTGGCTTCACATAACTGATGCACAATGCGGCCATTCCGCTTGCATAAGCTAACACTGTTTTTTTTTCTTTAAAATAATACGCTAAATTGTCCACATATGTCATCCGTCCAACCATTTTTATCGCATTATTAAGTTGAAAAAAAGGGTTCAAAATAATGCTTTGGGTCTCTAAAAATCAAGAATCACCCTCAGGAAGCCCAACGAAACGTTTTAAACAAGTTTTGCTAAGGGAATTGTTCCTTAGATATTCAGGGAGATAAAAACAATAAACTAACAAAAATATAAAAACACATTAATACTGAAGAAGATTGTGTTGAAATAATTCATAATTATTTTAATGACTCAGTTGTAAAATATTCTGAAAAGATTTTCATCTACTCTGGCATTACCTAACGGATCCATACAGGTACTAGGCAGTGTGCGCAATCTTTCGCTGAATTTATATTTACTTATGGTAGGAATTTTAATAGAATGAAAGACTGGAATTCATAAATAAGTATTAATAATCTCCATGTTTATGGTGACTGACAATTGAGTGACAATGGATTCTGATTTCTAAACGACCTTTTTTAGCGTCTAATTACTTATTCAATTGTTTTCGCTAGTCTTTGTCATGCTGTTAGTTGATATTTTATCTTTTCATTGTGTTTTATTGTATAGGAGCATTACTGATATAGATTTGAGCTTCAAGGCACAACTAACCATCTAATCACAGGGAGGACGTTTATTCATGACTCTCAGCATACTCGGGAAGTTGTTGGGTCATCTCAACGTACTGGTCGTCTGGATATATTCTATTCAAAGAAATTAGGGCTAGATGCCCCCAGTTTCTCACACAAGAATGCTCTATATCATTAAAATAAAATACACAAGAAGAGAACAAACTGTGCAATCTGAGTATTGAACCTGATAAATTTCATTATTAATTCTTCAGACTCTTCTTTTTGAAAAAAAAAATACCTACAAATAAACCTTAGTTACTAAATGCTGACCTCCCAGTGGCAGGGGTGGTTAAGGAACGGGTCTAATGAGGGACTGGGACACAAGTTTCCATGACGACCAGTCCCCATCGGCCACAATTAAACCCCGATCAGCCACGGCAAACCTAGTCCACCTCTCATCGTATTACCCACTGCCGCCCCACACAACGTAATGCTTTATCTCACAGAGAACCTAACATCAACAACAATACTGATCCGACTATTCATTCGACGTAAAAAATTTAATGTGATGATTATATATATATAAAATAAGTGAAACAGTTTTTAGTTGTAATACTTATCTATTTGAGACTAATCATTTGATATTTAGAGCTATTTGAGTATTTGATGTCTAATATTACATTATACATAGTAAAAAAAAATCTATTTAAGAGCTGATAAAAAAATGCCTACTCAGTTAAGGTAGCTATTGAAAAACAATGTATTTTATTTCATTAAAAACTAGTAAGAGTAAGAGATAATATATATGTTCTTCGTGCTACAAACAAAAAAAAACAAGATATATTTAAAAAATAAAATAGTTCCAGTGATCTATTTAATAAAAAAATTGACTAACATTAATTAAATGCGAAACATTTTTATTTTAAAAATTACCTACTTTCTATAAGTACATAAAAGCACGATCTAGGAGAATTCAATAGTTCGTAATTCAAATTTTTTTTTCTTCTGAGGAACAAAAACTCAAACGTAAACAATTGAAATAGAATTAAATGGCCGATTCGGAGCATGTTCAACAAACAGCCAGTACTAGATATGTGTATATAGCAAGGCTATGATTTTTCATGAAAAGAGACCTTCCAAAAAAAAAAAAAAAAAAAAAAAAAAAAAAAAAAAAAAAACGAGAATCCAGTAAGAAGGGGAAAATTGGGTGGGGATAGGCACTCTGACTAAATAAAACAGGGAAGAGTACCAAGTAATCTAAAGGTACAAAAGGCTAGAGCCCATTAATCATAGGATCACTAATTTATTTTCAAATACAGCATAAAAAGAGAGGCGGGCCTAAGAGCAGGCGGCGGGGAATACAAATGACTCTCTGATGAGATCAGCAAAGGCTACGTAGGAAAAAGAAGGCGAGTAAAGCGGGAGATAGGAGTAATGATGGCCGGCCTCTGCTCCCATCCCTGACCGGAGCCCGTATTACGAGGGGCGAGCATACCAGCACACAGATGTCAGTCACTCGCGTACACACGGGGGGTTTTCCCGATTCGCCAGAGATCTCCCAAGGGAGCAAGGTATCTCACTGTATATGTGCCACAACAATCACTACCAGAGGAAACGAACTTAGGAAGAGAGGGCGACAATGGATACCTAAATATATACGATTGCTATTGTAATTAAATTAATTTTAATTTTTAAATTAATACAAAATACGTTAATATGTAAACACATTGCGACTAAGGAGTCACTAATAACAGTATTAAAACTCATTACACAAATCATACCACTTAAATACATGACGAGTATGGAAAAGAATATTTTAACTTAAAACTTGGAGGAGAAGCGTAAACTAAAATGTAATATATGTATTGCATTAGGGATCGGTTGGAAATTAATTAAGAAAATATAAATAAATTTGAATTTCTGGAGAGGCAATGACACCAAAAGTTTATAGAAAGTTACATTCTTAAATATTCTATTGATTAAGAATAAAAACGTTTAAAAAAATACCAAAGAAATAAAACACAAGCCTGGTTATGTAGATTCGAGCCCCATCCAGGGCGTGCTTAATGGAAAGAATAGCAACTTATTATTATATTCTACTGTACGCCAGTACCATAAGTGTTTAGGTTGCTATCTGTAGATAGCCTCTCTCTCTTCTACCCAAATTGGTTGAAAGCCAAATAAATAAATTTAAAAAATACCTAAGGTACTCAGTTTTTTAACTTGGTCTTCCTTCAAACCCCATCCCCTCCCCAGCAATCATCTGATTTTATCCAAAAATAAATGCAATTAAATAGATTCAAAAGAAAGTATAATACAAAATTTGTTATTTATTATCAAAACAAGAAACTATATCCTTAAATACATCTAATAAAAATCAATTTTTCTAGATTTGATAAAATTATATCATATAATAAACCTAAAATATGCTTATAACTTAATGTAATTTATTTCAAAGTTCCATAAAAAGAAAAGTAATTTTACAAAATTTTTATTTCGTCATCTGTATTGATTAATTAACGACTTTAATTACTTTTTTTTTCTAAACATTGACGTCAAGAGTAGTACAAAAACCGTATAGACACACACACACACATATCTATTTTCATAGATGTATTCTAGCTTCTTCTTCAAAGTAAAATTGGTTAAGAAACGATGGCATATTCCAAAAGTGGGGTGTTGTTACCATCATGAGTAGCTTGATTTCCTTAATAACATAACATATGTGATCTCTTATAACATTTTCACAATTTTTCTCTTTTATAGTTTGATAGTATTTTTCATTTTAATCCTTGCTCGCTGAAAATCCTCTCATTTAGGATACGATTCATGACACTTGGGGACCACGTGCCTTCCTGATTTCCATGCGGTACACAACATTAAATTCGCACACATGGGAATAAACTTCACGAGGTAAATGCATAAAGCATTATTATTGTTACGGCTATTTACACGAGCTGTCCGTCAGTCTTTAGGGAGGAGTTCACCAGTCATGGGACGTAATAAGCAGACGACAGAAGAGTATCTCCTTGGGGAGCCGGAACAGCGGGGAACATTGGTGAGGGGATGTGGAAGGCTGTGAACCCATATTAGGGCAGACGAGGGCTGTGTGTAGAGCTTAATTGGTAGATTTGAGGGCGAGGTTAGAGTGGGGACGCTAACAGCCTACTGTATACATTTTCGGAACCTTCACCTTCGCTGAGAGATTAGGGGTGTCCAAGGAGATATCTACATTGGCAAACGTACACATCGAATTGTACACTTACTAAACTGATGATAAAGAAGTCCTATAAGAAGGAGATGCGGAAAATAAGCAGAGAACCCAGACTACTTCACCTGGCCATAATACAATAAATCATAAATTTAATCGTATTTGCCGGAAATAGCAAAAAAAAAGCGTAAAAAGGAAACCAACATACTTGTGGGGAGCACTCATCCAACGTAATTATATTCCCTAATATATAACTAATATTTTTTTTTACTTGAAATATTATATAATACAAATCTAACAATAATAGTTTTTGCACCTACTATGGTATAAAAACTTTTTCTAAACTTAAATATTATCCACAATTTAAATTTTCGTCTTCCTCTAAATCCTCCCTTAAACCTCATCTGGTTTAAATAGTTCGAAATGAAAAGACTAGATACTAAATCTGCTATTCTTATTTATATAATAATCCGGTCCCACCACTTGATATTTTTTCCGTTATGTAGTAATATAAAAATGATAATTTTTTTTAAAATAATTTAAATCACAGGCAATCGACCGTCACAATTTATTGACTTACATTGCAGAAATCAAGCTATTTATGTTTATCAAGAAAATTCTTGGACTTTTAATCTTTCACTTGCGTGAGTTTGTGTGCTTGTGTTAACCGTTGCACCTACTGTAATAGATAAAATTATTTAAATTTAAGAGAGGTCCAGAAACCTACACAATTTTAAAATGATAANGTCCATTAAGAGCAGCACACCAAATCGCATTTTAATAAAAACTGAAAATTGCGATCTTTAAAACACCGACTGACCCATACACACACACACACTTACGTTCGCAGAAATTTAAATGTTAGCTACTCTCATAATAAGTGCCTAGCATGAATGAGAAAATATTGACAACGTTTTAATAAATCTGTCATAAGAACAAATACGATAGCTACATTATTTCAAAATTCACTAAAAAGTATACTGTTCCTTAGTGTTAATCACCATTCCTTAAAGAAAATAAGAATCTTGCCAATAAACCTAAACAAATTAATCATTATTGATTAAAATATATAATCATACTTAAATTATAATAATTAAAATAGATAATCACCTAATAATCTGAGATGAATCACTTATAAGTTACGTCAAAGATACGTTATATTGCAATTGAGTTAATATCTGGCTCCGTGTAGTCTAATACTTCTGCATCAGTGCAACAATATTTACAAATAATTCAGTCAAAGAATGTTCTTTTTTATGGCATAGACATGGGGCCATGGCGGATAGAGGATGAAAGTTTCATCGGAGGCAAAAATAAAAAAAATTCATTAAAACCAGACCATTCGATCATGCCAATTCATTAGTGCAGAGTGCAAAGGGAATTCATTAAGAAAAGGGTGGAATTTCTAATGAATCAAACGTTAAGGGAGCAGATCTAAACAAAGCTGATAGTAGGGTAATTTAAATTAAGAGAAAGAGTAACCCGACCGAGAAAGAGGCAGATAGTTAGAAGGAAACGAAATTTAATCCTGTTCTAATTAATCTTATCTAAACTGGTTGCCTAAATATTATAAAGCGTCCAAAGCCAATAACTGTTTCTCTACGTTTTTCTATTTGTCTCAGAATTTAAAAAAAAAAAGTATTTTCATTAGTAGCATTTATTTTGTAATATATTATAATATGAATTTAAAAAAGAAATAGTTGATCAATTTGTTTTTTACTGAATTATTTAACAATTATTATCATTCTACAATTGAGAGAATTATATGGTTACTAATTTAGATTGTAAAAAATGAAATAATACCAGTTCTATTGAGACAATGAAATTTTCTGGAAAAAAAAATCGCTATTACTTTTTTCTTTAATATATACTACGGAAGATATTTTAAAATGCTGTAATAGGCACCCTTTTCTTTCCCTCAAAGTTTTTATAAAGCTAGCCTTTAAGACCTTATTTATTCTTATTTCTAGCTTAATAATATATTTCCTCTATTTATTAAAACCGAAGGCTTTTGGAAATCTGCAACTTTTTAGAAGCTCCTGTCCAGAATTTATTTATTAGGAAGTTTGAAAGAGCCTCGCCCCACCCCCGCCAATCGATGTAGCGGAGCGGATGAAAAGGGAAGGGTGGCGACAATTATGGGAAAATGATGATTAGTCTAAGAACGTAAGTTTTTTCAAAAGTAATATTTATATTATTTCCTATCTCTCAAGCAGTAGTCCAGTTGAAGAATTTTTAAAGTAAAGACAGTTACTATGAAAACAACACACGCAGAGAAATAAGTAGGGTTAAAAAATAATCCTTTTCTCTCATAATGGTGAGCTACATTGACTAACTGATTCGTAAAGTAAAATTGCATTGAAAATTGAATGAATGAATGGGGGATGAAATGACAGTTCATTAGGGACATAGAACATTGGTGGGAGGGGTGGGGGGGTATAGGAGCCCTACCGTTGTATTAATCAGATGCGAGAGATGGAGCATGTTCAAACGCAATAGGTCATCGTAAATTAATACAGGATAATTATAGAGGTTGAATTAGCAATATTCATGAAGCACATCGAACACAAGCCGTCATGGACAACCTATCCCATTTAGATTATTTATTTATTATTAAGCGGAATACGACTTTAACTAATAGGAAATAACATTAGATCCACAAGA
Organism: Oncopeltus fasciatus; assembly: GCA_000696205.2. Classification (NCBI taxonomy): domain Eukaryota; kingdom Metazoa; phylum Arthropoda; class Insecta; order Hemiptera; family Lygaeidae; genus Oncopeltus; species Oncopeltus fasciatus. The sequence goes on from KZ808282.1 coordinate 108,190, forward strand.
TAGTAATGCGCAAATCTAAACAGAAGTATTTAGTACGAATATAACAAATAAAAATCATTAATAAAAAAAACGTATAAAAAAATGTAGTATTGTACTTATATACTACATATCATCGACGTATATTGGTTTATATACCAATGACTACTACGATTCCCTCCAAAATCTTGAATTAGTAACATTAAGTAAAACAGAAAAAAAAATTTCTTAATACTCACAAAATACTAAGTGCAAGAATAAAAACCGTAACTGGGTAAACTACTTACCAGTGTTTAAAAGTGCATAAACATTTATGGGTTAGACATTAGCAAATTTCATTAAATGGTAGTTGATAAAATTTATCATATACTAAAATTATAGAATATATATTGAAACAAATCAGTGCTTAGTTTTATTGATCCAAACTAAATATTAAACTCGGTACAGGGTAAATACTTCCCCACTCCCATTAGTACAATTTCGCTCAATAACCAACTCACTTTCATACTAACATCTAAAAGTGATATGACTAATTTTATTAAGAAAAAAAAACCAATTCGAAGTTCCGAAACAATTCACAATACAAGTACGGCTGACAATTTCGCAGCGTAACACCCTAAGAAAAGTTATAAATTAGCATATCAGTGCTGAGATCTAAAAATATAAACTAAATATTACACCTAAAAAAAGTTTTGTATCTGCACATTACATTACAGGTATCCCCCCTCTACTCCAAATGGTCCAATTTCGCTCAATAACGAACTTACATTCGCCAAACGTTGTCCATTAAGAGCAGCACACCAAATCGCATTTTAATAAAAACTGAAAATTGCGATCTTTAAAACACCGACTGACCAATACACACACACACACACACTTACGTTCGAAGAAATTTAAATGTTAGCTACTCTCATAATAAGTGCCTAGCATGAATGAGAAAATATTGACAACGTTTTAATAAATCTGTCATAAGAACAAATACGATAGCTACATTATTTCAAAATTCACTAAAAAGTAAACTGTTCCTTAGTGTTAATCACCATTCCTTAAAGAAAATAAGAAGCTTGCCAATAAACCTAAACAAATTAATCATTATTGATTAAAATATATAATCATACTTAAATTATAATAATTAAAATAGATAATCACCTAATAATCTGAGATGAATCACTTATAAGTTACGTCAAAGATACGTTATATTGCAATTGAGTTAATATCTTACTCCGTGTAGTCTAATACTTCTGCATCAGTGCAACAATATTTACAAATAATTCAGTCAAAGAATGTTCTTTTTTATTGCATAGACGCACTTCAACAGCTACAGAGAAAAAAGAAAATTTATTGAATGTAATATAGTAAATTTAAATCTAGCTTATCAAACTCATTCATGACTGAGCTCTCTTTTTCCCTCCATTAAAAAGCTATAAGGGATTTATTTTAAATACATAATTTATGCACCAGTATCGTTAATTTTGTTAAGGGTTCAGGAAAACCCATAATTCCTATGTTTCATATTCCTTCATTTTCTCATTTTCATTTTAGGAAAAAAATCTTTAGTTTTACGAAGCTAATAAGTTATTCCACTCTTACTATATATATGTACATATACATATATATATATATTTTTTTTTTTTTCTTTTTTATTTAAGTAAATCCCATAATCTAGCAATGAGATTTTCTCGTTAGGGAACTAAATAGTTCTTCTGTACATAAAAGGTTACTACGCGACCTTGCGAAAAACCAAAAACTGAAGGCAATATAACATTTTTCTAAACTCATACTCAAGTTATATCATAAAACATACATGACTCAAGAGAACAAGGATATACAAGACTGACTTATACTTTTTATACATTTAATACAAGCATAGGAAGGAAATTATTAATAAAGAATGAATTAAAAATGATGGGACAGGTGGTCTGTTAGTTAAGGTACTGGACTCCTAAGCCAAAGATACAAGATCAGTAGCACAGTAGTTTTTTTTTTTTTTTTTTGTGCTTCTGTTTAAAATTACCCAGAGAATTCCTGGTGTGCTTCGCCTAGAGAACACCGAGCCCTAATTGGGAACCGTTCATCATTAGTTTAGAAAAAAGCAAGCGGATAGAACGGTGAACTGACTACACGCCTTACAGTTTGGTTTTTTTTTTTTTTTTTTTTTTTTTTTTAATTAAAATAAAATATTTTATTGAGAAGGATATTTCACTTTTTAATATAAGGAAAAGTAATATTAAAAAGAAAACCCTGAGATTATTAAATAATTATTTTTAGGACTGAGATTATCAAGTAAAGCTGTTAATGATAAAGAAAAAATAATAACAGAGTTGCAATGAGCAAACTGAAGCGTATATTTCAAAGAAGAGATACAACCAGGTTATAAGTCAATAGATGACCGATAGCAAGACATACAATGTACAGTATAAATAGTTGTAATTTATTTACTCTCCATGTTAGGTCGTGATCTGTTGTGAAGCTTTTCTGCTCCGTATCTATCAATACACATATACTCATCTCGATAGAGAGCAATAAAGAGTCAACTGATAAGAAGACTTATTTATCCCGACAACCTTGATAAGGATGTTGGTTGTAGCTCTAACAACAATAAATACCGTTTTTTTGTTGTTTTTTTTTACACAAAGCGTGCATTGAACTCAAACTTGAGAGAACGAAATCAAAATTATGTTTTGTAGATCCTTTTCTGATTTGTAGTTACCTCATCACAGTTTAAAAATATAAGAATTTATCGGGGAAAAAACTTCAGCATGAAATGCATAAAATATAATATATAAAAAGTCCATTTATGGCAATAAAAGAAAACTTTAAAAGAAAAGTTTACTTAGTACTAAGAGAGATAAGTAAAACAAATTTTCAAATGTTCAATTAAAAATTAAACAAAATGAATCTACTCCATCAAATTCAAAGTAGAATGAATAAGTATGGTGGTAAATTTTTTGAATGTCAGGTTATAGGAAAAGAGGATTATCAAGGATTCAGTCTTGGTAGTTGAAAAATTAAAAAAAAAAAATTTGTAACTTTTTTGGTTACAAATTAGTTTATAATTCTTCAACTACCAAGACCGAATTCCTGATAATCCTCTTTTCACGAAAAGAAAACGTTTTCTTGACTGCTATTATAATGTCTGGAATAACTTCTAAAATTAAAAAACATTTTTTTAAAAATTTACATTACGGCACCTGCACCTCTTGTCTACAATCAGACAAGGCCGCAAATAAACCTCACTCCAACCGTTCCAATTTCGCTCATTATATTTCTTTTCGCTATTTATTTATAAAAAAAATAAAGAAACAAGAAAATTTATTGAATAATAAGATTGGCATAATTATTTAGCTCTGAACTAATAAAATTCAGAGTAATATAATAGTGTTATTTACCATTACTAGTTTTTTAATACAACCTATTTTCAAAGTTTGTCAAACAAGTCAACAAACAAACTCAGTCAAAAAAAGTAAGAAAATATGTAACTAATTGTTTAATTTAAGGAAGAATTTAGATTTATCAAGAGTGAAAAAAAAAATTATTCCAAAATATTCTTGTTCGCTTGAGAAAAGAAGATAATTGTTAAATCGCTCTAAAATAGGAAAAAAAAATATTGGAACACTATTTATAATGATAAATATCCGATAGTAAATGATTAATTGAGGATCATAGCGATGACTCTTTCCTCCGAAATTATTGAACACGTGGGTTGATATTAATGAGTGCATAAAGAAGGTCCTCTAAGAGAGGGAAAATAAGAGATAGGATAATGACAAATGGATAGTCAGTAGAAGGGGGGACGTTGAACCTGGGAAGCGTGGGCGGGGAAGGGATGCCCTTGACGAAGGAGCCAAGGCGACACACAATATCTGTGGGACACGGAGGAAGAGAGCTGCAGAGAGTGCTGGAAATCCAATAGGGAAGAGTACCTACCACCTTCAATACAGAAGCGATGGGCCCCACCTTTACATGCTTCAACAGCAACAAGGCATCAACTGTGCGACAACAAGAGATATCAAGGGGGTGTTTGGAGTCAATCTCGCATCACATCACATAACGATCTTAAATTTCAATCTCCCCTACATATACTCCCCCCACCCCATCTACATAGCTAATTAACATTAAAAAAGAATAACTCCAAGTTCAGGAAAGAAGATTAAAAACTAAATTCAGTCCCTTTATTAAAAACATTGAAGACGCTATAGCGTGCCATTTATCTCTCTCGGTCGGATAGAGAGAGCACACTGCTATATATATATAGTGTNTATATATATATATATATATATATATATATATATATATATATATATATATATATATATATATATATATATATATATATATATATATATATATATATATATATATATATATATATATATATATATAATAAATGTAAAAGACAATGTTAATAAAGAAAACCTAATAATCGATTATAACAAGGAGCACACGATGATAATTATATGTATTATCTAGTACATAAAGAGTGATGGTGATAATTTTAGAAATGAAAAGCAAAATTTGGGCCAAAAATGTAGGATATTGATTCAAATTTTGAAAAGTGTCTAAAAAATTAAATTAAATTTATTTTCTCTTAAAAAGTTGCATTTGTAATAGATAAAAACGCTATGGCTTTAACGAATAGAAAAATTGCATGAAAAGCAAACAGACACATATAATGTAGTACTTAAACATGGACGACAGAGAAGTACTTTTCATCCTAAATATTGCACGCGTTCAACTAGTTAATATATAGAAACCTGTTAAAGCTTACCAATTCCTTTGAGCAAGAAACATACACCAACCTGCAATAAAAAGAGAAAAAAAATTAAACTTTAAAGGTAATCAGTTTTATTCAAACATTCAAAAGTCTAAATTTCTATGAAAATTCTTTCATGCGTTATTGTTACTCCGTAAAACTAACAATAAAAAAAATAATAACAATGTGTATAAAATAACTCATTGCAATAAACAAAAAAACAGTGTGGGAAAAATTATTTTAACAATTTAATTTTTTGGGATTTTTCGTGCTTTTTCTACTCTGGTGCTCATAATTCACTTTATGGATAAAAATGAATAAACACCTCACGTTTTCATGAGATCCTTTGAAACATTTAAATGTGAACATGGATAGACAGATGTCGATAGGCTAAGCATGGCAGTCATTATCATTATTAAATTTTTAAACTTCAACAATCCCTTTAGGCAATTGTTGAAGTTTAAAAATTTAATATTAATAATGACTGATCCTCACAATCCTCCCCGGCGACTAAAACGCAGATGGCCTTGCGACCTACTGGGCCCTAATGCCTAAACTTATTGGGAGTGGGGTCGATGGGCACCTTGTCCCTGCACTGTGATGACCATTTATTTGTTTTATTTCTGATTTTATTTTATTTTATTTATAATTTTTTAAAAGTACATTTTTATAAATTTATTTATTGTATACGCCATCAAATCATTACAAGATGTTAAGAAATAGCATGCAATAAATAAAGATTTAAAAAAAAAAAAAAAATAATAATGACTGCCATGCTCAGCCTATCTACATCTGTCTACAACTCCTCACTGCTCAAATTTTAATTGAAAATACGTCAATGGTTTTTTTTTAAACTAACAATTTTTGAAAAATCCATAGATACTTAAAGGAAAATTCTTCACTCAACAACATAGAAACAGAAAATAGTAGTTTGCAAAAGGATAGGCGGAACTGGATAGTCAGTATAGAAAATCTTTTCACAATTGTCATATATTAAAATTAATTAATAAGCCTGTATTTGTAAGAGTAAAGTTTTAAAAATAACGTCTCTGGCATTACATTTAACTCGAGTATTATCAGTTCTGCAAAGTAAAAACCAATATACCCTTTTTTTTTTTCCATTTTTTTTTAACGTTTTATTTGATTATTAAATTATTCTGATCTGTAAAGCTCAACTTCTAGCTCAGAAGAAATAATGAAATAGAAATCAAAATCAACTCAACTCAGCACTCCATGCATATGGCAATATAATTCAGCAGATGGGTTAAGTGCTTAAATAAAATCCTTTACGTAAGAAGAATCTCCACTCGAAAGGGTGAGAATGGGTTTTTTTTTTTTTTAATTTCTGATGGTTTTCAGAATATAATGCTTCAGACTATAAAGAACATTGCGAAATAAATGACAACCCGCGATAAAATAAAAGCACTACGAGTGATAGCATTCGAGATAACTGATTAAATTTCACTTTGTACGGATAATCAAAATGAACTATTAAAAAGATAAAATATAAATACTAATGGCAACAAAAAAAAAATGCTTGCCACATTGTATGTAGATTAGAGAAGAGAGAGAGAGACGAGGGGCGAATTAATGAAGCACACACTCTAAAGAGGGGACTTTAGAGGGAGCGGTAAACAAAAGCGGGTCCCTGATCCATCGGATTGGTTGTGTTACTGCTAGCATTTCATTCGATCCGCCTACCGAGAGCTGGCCATTCTGCTGCATTCGTTCGTCCGCCCCCCACCACCACAATGCTGTCCAATCCCAACAATTATATGGGAATTCAATTACATCCCCCAATAAATTAATCTCTGTCAATACCCCCAATACTAAAATTCATTTTCATTATTCACCGGGTAAAAAAAGAAATCCGGAAGAAGATACTGTTATTTTGCGGTCTTCACACCTCATCAACCCCCTCTCGCAGTTTTGTGTAAGGTAGGTGCTGCGTCATCAAAGACAGATATATAAATAACAGTAAATAAAGAAATTTAATTCAAATGCCGTAAATAAAAGTGATTGTAAAATACGCCGGCAGAAATTTGCTCTAGACTAGTCGGGAAAATATAGTGGGGAAATCTGAGTTTGTAAATATATTGCTAACGATGCGTTTTCGTAAAATTCTAACTAAATAATCGTGAGAAAATTACGTTATACACCTATTATACTTAATAAACTTCTTTGTAACTTAAGTAGCTACAAAAATAAAACGATTATAAATTTTACTCGCCTTCTAACCCCCCACCCCAACCCCTCGATATCATTTACAAAATATGAATAATTTTCAAGACAATGAAAATCCTTAATACCGAACTTGATTTCAATATTTAAAAACTTGTAGGTCTAAATTACACTCTTAAATTACTTTCTTAGTATCCTTTTTTTTTTATTCCTAACGTTATAGAATTTATACATTATAAAAATGAATCTGAGACAAATTTTATTCCTTACTCTTTTTGATTTATTTTATTTTTTGGAACGCTAATTACAATAAACATATATATTAGGTATACTTAAATTTGGTTCCATTTTTTAAAAACTGCGGACGCTGGATCGCGTATAGACAAA
>KZ808282.1:115776-130827 GCA_000696205.2 Oncopeltus fasciatus
GTTGATTTCTAACAAAAATGCAATATATATATACATACATATAATATTTACATATGTAGACGGACAACAATTTCAGTATCACCAAATAAAGATCGGGTAAGAATCTGTTAAAATTACTTAAATGTCATGATACCAATGGGAATAGCTTGATTTCCCTATGAGGAATCAGTTATTTAACTTCTAAACTGAAGGGACCGACACATATTATCGTTTTTTTTTTTTCAATAATTATTGGCGTATTTCAGCAGAGCATGATTGACATTTGATCATTAATATTTTAAATAATAGCTCTACAGGACAAAGAAGACTGGTGAACTGTTTTAATAAAATGACGGGCACTTAAAATGAAATTTGGGCACATTGCCCACTTTACAGAAATCTTTGATAGAACGCCAGAGAAAGTGGAATGTTGAATCGGATAGTTATCTAAAGATACTTCGAAATATAGTCCCAGGATAAACGTCACCCTTCTCATCCAGAGACAATAAAATAAAAATAATTTTTTTTTAAAACCACAAGGGAGACCACCTTAATGTTTCCGGTACCTACCCTTAGTTGATTTTCCCACTTTTAAAAATTGAAGAGGGACATAAAGAACAGGAAGTGACTAAATTTATCCTAATAGCCAGGAAAAAAAAAAAAGAAAAAAAAAGAAAAAGAAAGTTAATAGGCTTGCTAGACAATCGGGAGGGGAAATGTAAAAGAGAGATTCAAAACATGCTAATTAAATTCATAAATGTTCCTAATCATACGTCTTTCGTGAAAATTTTCCATAAAATAAAAGAGACAAAACTTAATAAATAATCCACATAAATTCATTATAAATTTATTTTTTCATGCATAATAACTAATACAAAGACGATAAATTCAATGTAGTTATATTCAAAAGAACTCCCCCTCCTCCTCCTCCTCCTCATCAAATTTAAGGAGACAATATCGTTATAAAGAATATGTAACCACAAAACATGTGATTTTCTTACATTAAAAATAGATCCTTTGTCCTTATCTTCCTTACTAGATCCTTATATTAGTTACAATCTTTAACCACATCCTTAATAATAAACATTCTTTTAATAATGTTATGTGTATGTTTGAGAACTATATTTTGATATCATAAGGCACTTATTGTTGTCGGGACAGTAATATTAAAAGAAATTTTAATGATTTCATTATCGGTTTTCCAACCTAACAGTCGACTTGAGGCAGTATTTTATTAAAAAAATCGATTCAATAAATAAGTTTACATACGCATTGGTTATTTTATTTAAATTATTGGGGGCGTAAAGTTGGGCATTTCCCTACGCATAATCACACTCGCTGTCCCGAATTTTGAACGGTTCTAAAAATAGTTGGATCAGTGTTGAAGCTCGAATATATCAAATAAAATCATGTAAACAAATAAATTTTTTATATCTCGCGTCATTTAAAAAACGTGAATATTTTTATTTCTTTGACAGAAATATTTTTCCAAAAGAAGATAATGACCCCGGGTCCCTAAGTTTTATTAAAGATTGATGGGAAAATATACATTTTTAAAAAGTATTTAAGGTAAAAACTTTTATTTTTATTAAATATTTTTGTTTGTTTTTCAAAAAAATGAAAAATAATGAAGAATAGATAAATTGATTATGATTACGTAACGTGACCTTCTCCTAATTTCCACTCCTGATCATAAGATTTCAGCAAACAAAGAATTAATTGAACGGAAAGAAGATAAATTTCTTTCTTTTTTTAATTGTTAAAGATGGACCGACCGTCTTCCTAGAGCATGTTTGAAAGTTGAAAGTACAAGAAAGTATTTTTGGTTTGTCTACAAAACGGTGAGAAGTACTACTTACATTGGAGGTTCCGCATTATGTGGTGATTTACAGCATATTAAAGAGGAGAAGAGTGTTTTATCAGTAAGCACAAAGCCGGACTTCTCAACTTTTTCCGAGACGGCGATATTTATACTGATAAGCTGAATGATCAATTGCCCAGACACCTAGTCACAATTTTCCAAGCTGAAGGAACTTGATAAAAATCAAAAGGAGAGTTTTATAGACCGTAAATATTATTTTAAAAAAAATAGATTTGACAAAGAAGTAGGAGTGACGAAAAGAGATATAAATGTAAGGAAGAAGAAATAGTGAGAGAGATTTATCATTAATACAGTAAGTGAAAGAGAGTGCCGAAGAAAGAAAAGAAAAACAAATAAGAAGTACAATTGGACGACTGGCCCTGTTTGCTGGATACCCAATTCAATTACTTTAGCCAGCGGGCAGGTCTTTTCAACTATCAGTGAACATAAACAACAAACCATCTAACATTTCTCAATTAATTTAGATTAAAATATACTGCTTTTCGAAAAGCAGAACGGTGTTTTTAAGATATATGAACTTTTAAAGCTTGATTGAATGATAACTGAGGAATTTTATTTTGGATTTGATTAGAAAAATAATTGGTTGGTTTCCATGTCAGTGTAAAATACAAAAAAAAGGAAAAGAGAACCCAGGTAGCTGCCTTGCCTTTCAAACACCTGCAAAGAGACCTGGGCATAGGTTAGTATAATTTTAGTATACTAACTTCAGGATAAGTATTTGCCTCAGTGTCCGTAATCCTCAGAAGAACCTAGAAAGAAACGTTCTGTCAGGGTTGCAAGATGGTTGTGAGCGTAGTAAGTATTACCGCAAGATCAGATTTACAGAATCATAACTAACTCCCAACGTACAGGTAAGACGACATTTACTAAAAATAAATACATAAATAACTTATTTCGAGCCTTCACGTTGTTATATTTTTACGGTTCAACACAGTTTTCTATTTTTCAATAAATTGAGCATGTAACAGTAATTAGGGATATAATACACAAAACCGATTTAGCTCTAATTTAATTTCTTCAATGCAGGGTCACTCTTCAACTAGTTTTTAAAGATAGGCAACAATGGAGTTCATTATTCACGAAGTAACTTCATTCAAATGATAAATTACTTCGCGTGATTTTCATGTGCCCTGAGGTTTTCAGTGGTGGGGGGGAATTTGACATAGACATAGTGTAACCAAAAGTTGCTGTTACACCCTACTGAATCTTGAACACGGTGGCATTTGTTGGGTTTTTTCTTGTTGTTTCTTTTCTTAATTTAAAATACAAAAGGAACCTCAAATTCTTTTTGTATGTCCTTCATATAAACATTTCTATCAAATGATAGCTTTGTAATTGTGTAAGAAGTAAGATATGTGTAGTCGTTTAGTTGTCTTTTAATTGTGGTAGTTCATTTATTAAGTTGATGATGTTATATATTTTTTTTATTTTTTCATATAAACATTTCTATCAAATGATAGCTTTGTAATTGTGTAAGAAGTAAGATATGTGTAGTTGTTTAGTTGTATTTTAATGGTAGTAGTTCATTTATTAAGTTAATGATGTTATATCTTTTTTTTTTTTTTTTAATATTTAATGTTTGAATTAAAGACAACGAGTAGAGGCAGTAACAGTTGGCCTAGGTCTACCATTTGTAGGCTGCTGTGTACATAAGTTGCATTCGTTTTTAATAAAACATTTGAACATTAAATACTAAAATTATAATTTTTCTTGACACTCGTGCCCTTACAATTATTAACAACATTAAAAATCTATGAGTTTTCAATAATTATCAGTAAAGTAAAGGACTAGAAAAATAACAAGTTGTATGTAAAAATAATTAATATTCATTGTAAAGCTTTTCACGTATATATCAGTAACTCCAGAAAGTTCCACATAACAATTTCAGTTATAGAATGACTAATTTATATACATCCAAATTAATATGTTCACCACACACAAACTGCGTAAACTAAGAGTATTCTTCTGAACCGAATAGATTCTACACTAACAGTATCTTGCAAAATAATCAATTAACTAATTCAAAATTTAACTATACATTGATGGTAAATTTAATATTATATCTTAAGTAAGGTTCCGGCTTAGAACAGGATAACTTTAAAATGTTTCTATAAATAAAAGCAGAGATCTTTAACATGATTCAGGGAAGTGAATTCATGGAAAATAAAGGAATCGTGGCATTTGCAAGAGAGGGAAAAACTCAGAAATAGTATAGGATAGAGGGAGGAGTTTGCCGGAGGCACTTGCCGTAAATATGGTCGTGGTGTAAAATTAGACAGGGGAGCAGGGGGGGCCATCAGCTACCTAGGCACGAACTCGGCGTAAATTTGAATTGGCCAGAATTGGACAGGATTTCTCAATGTAGCAAGGTGGTCCCCTACAGCTCAAGGCGAGAGCCAACATTTCCACTCCTCTTTACCATTTTAGAAGTCTCTTTCTGCCTATTTAACTTTCCCAATTTTCATAAAAAATATTTCTCTGAATATGAAAATTTTATAAAGCAGGACCTTTATTTTAAAGTAAATTGAGCTTCTTCATCAGAATGGTAAATATTAAATGTTATAACAATTTTTAGTGAAAGGGAACAAATAAAAAATCAAACTGTCCCAGCCAGGACTCGAACCTGGATCTCCTGCTTTCCGGGCTGGTGCGTTTTCCATTTACGCTACCGAGACAATTCTGATAAGTTATTAAATTCCCCCCACTAGTGTCGAGAGTCTAACCTCCGAGGCAGACACATACCTCAAGGTTCGAGTCCTGGCTGGGACAGTTGGATTTTTTATTCTGTTCCCTTGCACTAAAAATTGTTAAAATTTACGTGGGATTAAGTACCACAAGAAAATAATATTTATAAAATTTAATGTTAAATGTCACGAGTAAGACCAACAGTCATTTTAATGTAGAATAGCCGCAACAAGAGATAGAATAAACGTTTATCTCAAGGCCAAAGTAGCATCATTTTACGAGCAAGAGATTTTTCCGACTACTGCCCATGTGGACTTCCTTCAGAGTTTTTTCAATGTACATCAGAATCGAAGTACATGACATCCTCGTTAGCTTCGACGTAAAGTCCCTCTTCACCAAGGTCCCCATTGAAGAAACTCTGAACCTGATGAAAAACCTCCTCACGGAAGAAGAATTTAGTCTGGCCAAGTTAAGTCTCCAATCGACCTNGCCAGGACTCGAACCTGGATCTCGAGAATCTAACCTCCGAGGCAGACACATACCTCAAGGTTCGAGTCCTGGCTGGGACAGTTAGATTTTTTATTCTGTTCCCTTGCACTAAAAATTGTTAAAATTTACGTAGGATTATGTACCACAATAAAATAATATTTATAAAATTAAATGTTATATGTCACGAGTAAGACCAACTGTCATTTTAATGTAGAATAGTCGCAACAAGAGATAGAATAAACGTTCATCTCAAGGCCAAAGTAGCATCATTTTAAGAGCAAGAGATTTTTCCGACTACTGCCCATGTGGACTTCCTGTGTATCCACCGATCCAGGTACTGTCCAAAACATGCAGCTTCATCAGATAAGAATGCTTTTTTTTCTTTTCTTTTTTCTTTTGTAAACACGTATTAAGCCCAAGACTTCTCGCTGCCTACTGTCTTAAGAATACCTAATCTGAATCCATGAATGAGCTCTATGCTGAGTGTGACCTTGACTCCTAAGCACACCTCTAAAAATATTCCTGTCACATATAATTCTTGCACCTTTGACTTCTTCTTCTAAAAGAAGACGAACTAATACTTAACTTTGGCAAAATACTTCCCCAGCGCGGTTCTTTAAGTTCTTTCTCCAATAAGCTGCACGAGAACACTTCAAATCTCTAAGCTCTACCAGTGCTTTTTTTAGTTTTTGATTTAAATTTTAAGCTTATAATTTAGATCAAATAAATATCTAATTCTAACTCCACATTGCATGATCCATCTACAAATCAGTGGAAGAAAAAGAGGGATGTTCATCTCCTCCCAGAGTCAGAGCTGGAATTCTGGCGGGAACCTATATCACGGTGAAGGCTAAACATAGCTTGGCACAAGGCAGAAAACCACTGAGTTTCCTGCATATTTAATATCCAACATCAAGAGTTTTTAATTCATTCAAGAGCTTTAATTGTTCCTGTAAAAAACCACATGTTTTTCATCCAATAAAACCATGGAATTTAATGGTATATTGTATGTATTTAAACATATTCCTTCGAAAAATAATACTTTATTGTTGATTAGAATATTTTATTGTTTTTCTGTAGTACTTTACTATTTAGGAAAGTTAAATTGTACTTATATGTTACGAGCAATACTAATTTTTTACGTTTAGGTTTCATTGTGACTACAGTCAAATCTTCCACGGATGATAGAAATCACCAGAAATTCTTTAATTTAACATTTAAAAAAATTAAATAAAAAAAAATTATTGATAAGTAAAGTGAATTATTCTATTGTATTTTAAATTTCTACATAGAAAATATTTAACAAAGCCAATTTAGTAACGTAATTTTTTTATGAATAGTTTGCTGATGGATAGTTAAAGAGTTTTCTAACATCGCACAAAATCAACTGATAACATCCGCCGAGTCTCTTATCACGAGTCCCAACAAAAATCAAACGTCGCCCGAGAACATCATACATTTTTATTGGAATTATTAACGCAATGCATGTCGTCGGTGAATCCCGCACTTTGAAAAATAACTTTAGAATTCTTAGATGATTTTAGTTGGGGAAAACCCTGAAGATGGCTTGCAACGTAAGCCGAAATGTTGGCAGATAATCCTTTATTAAAAAAATAGATTTTTTAAATTTGAGTTTTTTTGGATCTACCTTGACCGAACCCCAACTAAAATCATCTAAGAATAATATCTACGGTCAAAAAACTCTCCGTTTGAATATCATTAGAATGTGACCATTCTTCAGAATTGGTATGAGTTGAAACAGTTGAAATAAAATATTTTCCAGAGCTGCTTGAATAATTGCATTCGTTCTCGGCTCGCACATATAGAGTAGCACGCCCACGCATAATTATTTCTCCCCGCCATGCTTTTCCCTGCGCTTCGAAGGCCCTCTACTGTTCAGACTCCACAAAGCCGCGATTGAACGAGTAACTACGCCCGGGAGAATAGAACACTAACGGTCGAGGACGGTCGACATCCAACATTCTAGACGTAATACCGCACCTATCACTTTATAGTGTTAATCGCGCCACAATAACAACATTATTTTTAATATATAGTAAGATCTTTAACGTGCAAATGCTAATAGTCTAAATAAAGGCATAATCGATGTGGATTCTACTTATAGAGATTAACTCAAAAAAGTGGAAAAGTAATGAGCAGAAATAATTTAAAAAAAAAAAAAACGTTTGACACACAGGAGCTACTTACATAAACTAAGCAAATTTCAATTGTTTCATTAAGTCATTAATAACGAAATTGGGCGTAAATGATCAATTACATATTATAAGCCGAAGATAGCAATCTGCGGAAAAGGCAAGATCAATAAACCTGTCTCTACACTGGTAGGGAAGGAAGAGTGGGGAGAGTGCTCAACCATCGTCCACATATTCGTAAATATCTTCCTTAATATGAATTTTTCGTAAAATTTTACAACTCATAAATTTTAGAAAACTACAGATTGCACCTTTCTAAGGATGCAAATAAAGATATCACTATTTTAAATATAGGTCTTCATCAAAACCTCTCTGTCGGTTGATTTCTAACAAAAATGCATCAATTAAACAGTTTTAAAACTAAAAACTAACTAAAACTAAAACTTTAAATATATCTTCAATAAGCGTCTTTTTAAATAATGTACAATACACGCACACACACAAAACATTATTTTATTATGCGTTATATTTTATAAAAAATACTCAATTATTCGTTGAAACAAGAATTATTTTTTATTTATCCTTTACACTCCAAACATGTTATAATTGATCTTTTTTTTTCTCATAGCAATACGCCCTAAAAGAAACAAAGTGTCTTAATACACTTTTTTGTACGCAATAGATACGTAGATATCTAAGGTCAGATACATTCTTGAACTTAAAAATAGAATGGCTTTCATTTCATTGCTCGTTCATATTCCTAAATACTAATAAACTTACTAAATAGCAAAAGACCATCACAAATTAGCCTCAAAATTTTTAAATTGATGTCAGCATAATTCTCTTAGTCAATGATAAAGCTTAACGCTTGGATATGCCAGTTACTTAAGGTTGGGAGTGTGATGACAATAGTAGAAAAGGCCCATTATTTAGATCCCCTATATTTTCATATAGAATAATTCAATATTGGGATTTATATCTTCTGAACAAAGTTGTTATATATATTAAAAAAAAGAAAAAAAAAAGAAGATTTATAAGGCCATATAAGTTAAGTAATATTTCAAAGTGGGTGCATTTTATTAAGAATTGAAGTGGTTAGAAGGGAAAGTGATCCTCTTCGTAAAAAGAGGATGATAAAACTAACCAAAAAAATAAGAGGCACGTATCAATTTATTTATCTGTAAAATATAGATAAATACAATATAAGTGATAATAGAATTGACAAACATCAATAGAGATAAGGTTGATAGAAAAGAAATGTGGATAGCTCTTTTTGCTGAGTTATCGAAAACTTTGGGTTGGGATTTTGGTAGATCACTATATTCTTATTGATTAATTGTATATGTTACAGTACAATTTTTTCTTTTTAATAGGAGAAATGTATCAAAAAAAGTTTCATCACAAACAATGACACTATCAACAAATCCACTAATATTATTGTATTATATGATATAAAATTAAAATTAATATGCTATGTAGATCGGTATTGTGTACATGAGTTTCACAATTTTAATTAAACTGTAATATATTAATGACAATTGGTTGTGACATGTAAATTACATGCATTCTATGACGCAATATACATTACGGCAGTTAATATAATAATGCATATTTAGATTACTGGAAGTAGACATTCTATTGCAATTAAAAATTACTTGCAACATGTCCTTAGTTATTCATAATAAACTATAAAAATAAATTAAAACACATTATTTATTACTTTTGTTTTCAAAGTTGACATGAATGTTTACGCATCCATAGACATGAAATATCAAATTTATCTTCAAGATATAATTACACTAATTTTATTTTTTACCAATACTTTTTTTAAACTGATAATATACTAATTTTATTTGTTTTGGCTTGTTATTTAAACAGTAGATTATTTTTCATTCCACACAAAAAATAAAAAGTATACAATATGACCTCCGTACAGGATGGACAGCGAATCTAGCGTAATTTACAGTTGACTGTCCATTCTCTTGTCCTCGATTCATTATTAGTCCTCCTATTCCTCAGACACCTTGAGCTGCTAGGATGACCTTACTGGGGTCTCACCTGCTCGCTGCCAAAAGTGTATCTTGAATCGTGACAGAAATACGGAATGGTAAATATCTTCTCTTCTCTTATTTATAAGAAGAGCACGAAACTGGCGTAATGTAAAAAGTACTAAATGCTTGAATACTATTTTCTTGGTTTAAACATCTATCAATAAAAAATTATTTAATTTGGCTTTGGGCTGCCTTAATTATTCCCCACTATTTGTAAGACGTAAAATATATTTTAGTACAAAATAATCTTTTGGTTATTGTTTAAAGTAAGAATAACGAATAATTTTTAAGCAACAGCTTTCCCTCAAACAATGCATTAATCTCTGTTCATTCACTCATTGCAAATATAGGAATAATGTAACATGCGACAAACCGACCGCTAAATCATCGGACAATTCTATTCTCTCCATTTTTTATAAGATCTTCCTTAATCTATTTAAAATTTGTAAGATTTCATTGAATTTCAGCTAGGATCATTTCCTGTGTAGTTCCAACCAAACTATTGAGCAATCATAAAGTTAATGAAAAAAGTTTAGGCCACAAGACTCAAACACACGTTTCCTGATGACTATCCAGATGTGCTGACCTCTGCAATACGTGTCCACTGCTCCTGGCTTGTCAGAAACTTCTCCCTAGAGATCCCTTAGCCTCCCAGGTGTGAATTAATTCGCCATAGCCGGCGGAGACGGGCTGGAAGCAGTCATTGTTTGGAGACCATTTTTTTTCTTTTCTTTTTCTACACTGCGGGATTAGGACCGACGTAGTTCAGAGGTGAGACTGCAGAGCTAGGAATAGATATTTATATTTATTTATTATCTTATGCATTTCTAAAGAACATTTATTTTATTCACCCTTCAGTAAGTAAGGTGAGTTGATATTTAAGAGGAGGGGAAGATATTTCACTGACTTGAAATACCACTTTAGATGTAAACTATTAGAAATGATTTTAACGCAGACTTTTGATATCGTCCATAATTTAAGCGGTATTATTGATAATTGATATTAAGTGACTTTATATCGTTGAAATATTCTTCTAATTTATTTCTATTTAAAAATAACTTCCCAGCCTTTAGAAGTTTCTGTACATAGCTCGGTAGCTTTAAGTTAGTTACAAACGTCCAAGGCGAGAGGTACGTTTATCAGAGTATGCAGAGCCTTATGTTGTTGTTTTTATGCCAAGTATATTTACTTTGCCGGGTGGATTCCATTTTTAAATATTGTGTAGCATCATTCCACATTAGGTAATTGTGTGTGCTGTGATTTGCCTCCCTGTAAACCATTCCGATCTGAAGTAAGTTGAAGGAAGCCCAAGTTGGTAGACTAAGTCTGCGTAACTCCGTAGTTCCACGACGCTCTGCTCCTCACATGACCAGCAGTAGTCACCCACCGTGTATGTGTGTGTGTGTGTGTGGGCAGCTTTGGTGGGGGATGAGTGATTATGGAGATGCGGCGAGAGGGGAGAGTGACTGGGGCCAGTACCGTTAGGTCTGTACTTTCTCTCCTCTTCCCTTCCAGATCCTCCTCTCACCCACTGACACCATGGTACACTTCTATCACAACTCTCTTGAATATTCTCTTTTGACGATTAGTACAAGGTGAAAAATGAGTTATTGAAGTTACAAGCCCCTGTGGCTCCGCTTTGGACAATATAAAATCCATTTATAAAAAATATTACAAGAAAAAAAAAATATGTAAAGAATGTATTTATTCTTGACCCACTGCACACCAGAGATCGTATGGGTATGCACAACTTTCGGACCGCATGATATTCTTATTGATAATTAAAAGTATCTGTCATTTCTCTATATGAAGTTACTATAATAAGAATCAAGTGTATTTACTCGGTAGACTCGATTTTATTAAAAGACCTTAAATAGTTTAATTTTAATACTAATACTATATTCTACTAGAATACGTAATTGCTGTGTCTGCTCTGAAGTGTCTCCCTGTAAATTATCCATTTCATTAATTCCTTTGAGCAAAGAATACAACAAGTCACCTTAAAAATCATTAAAATAAAGGAAGACAGGCAGAAAAAACTTTTACATTTGAAATTATAATTTGTATTGAACTGAAATAAGACAAAAAGGAAATTATTTATTTTATTTGCTATTTTTAATTGTATCCTTCCTTTCTTCCGTTTTGCGAGTCTATTATTTTCTATCCACTTAACCAAGCACCATGTTCATATTTTTTCAAGATCCGTCAAAAAGAGTGACATAATAAAGTTTCATCGAGTCATATAATTAATTATGTTATGTTACTTATGTTTAAGTATACAGGGAAAAATACAATAATTTTCTTTTTAAAAAACATATATATCAACAGTGCAATAGATCACACGTGGTAATATTTAGAACGTCTAAGCTGATCGAGCTATTTATAAATGGTTCTAGGATTACCTCATCATGAGATCATGTCCAATTTCATAATGTCAAGTGTTATTGACCTTTGAGGCTCATTGTTTGAAGGCTCAGTTGAACCTGAATCTAAGGCCTAGCTGACCGACAGTATCCCGATATTTTAATATACAAATATCTTTCAGCTAAAATACTGTCACATTTGCTTAGTTTATATATTAATGAACACAAATTTGACAAAGGTGGAATTAGTTTATGTCTGTGATAAATTGAATTCTTTAGTAATATAGGTAGTTGTATAATACTACGATCGATAACACAGTTATGTTACAGCATCGTTACAGCGTTACGTAAATAATGATATTAACACTATAAAAATCTTACAGTTTCGAAGAAACTGTGATAGTTGCCTACAAATAAATACTAATTTTTAAACCGATATTTAAGAAATTAAGTTTCATAGAAGAGATGTGGAGGCTAAATGGAGATCATTTGATGTTTATAATTACTGTTAATATTCAGTTTATATTAATTTTTATATTTTAATGTCTATTAGAAGATTTATTATTATGAAAAATTTGGAAGTAGAACAACAGACTCACACATTAGTTATTTCCACAGATGTTTTACGATGTCTCATCATATACTTTTGAGAGTCTAAGAACATTATTTACAATTACAATTAATTTAAATAATTCAATAACTATCTTTCCGATAAAATACCTATTATTCTCTTTTATTTTAAAATTAATTTCGTATATTGTTGTTGTAATTTAGTCATCATAGACTTCTAGAACAATAACTGGGGTACCTATCCTAACACAGAGTCACAACAAGGTGTTAATATCTCACATCACTGAGTTATCTCGGCTTTGATAAAATCTCAACCACTACTTCTAGCCCGATATTTCTGTAAATAAGATAAGGTAACCACTACTTCTATGCCTCGGGTATGCCTCCATGTTCAGATTATTTTCTCATGTATTTTCACTAGGGCTTCCTAGTTCAGATCAGGATTGGGTACAGTATATATTTTTATTAATATTTTATCAAAGTAGTCCAGAAAAGGACATAGAGCCCGGGAGGGGGGGATACATGTTAAAGATGTATCTATTCCCGACCCACGGCTTAATGAAGAATGGAGCGCAAATTGGGCTGGGCGTTCCCTAGGAGCACAAAGGGAATACTGTGGGTCACTACAAACAGAAGCACATAAAGAAAAATGCAACTATGCGCTGTGAGCTTTGAACCTGGAACCTCTGGTTTAAGAGTCCAGTACCATAACCAGTAGAACACCATGCCCCAGTTCATTTAAATTTTAGGTTTCACCAGGCCTAGAAAGACCCAGGAAGGATACATCTCATGAATATGTTTATCCTAGAGCTACTCGGTACTCAGTTCTGGTCGCCTGATTTTTCCCATACAATGAAGAGTTGTATCCAGTTATATACGGATGTTCCCAGAACACGTCAAGATATCACTGAGTCATCAAAAACAGAATCAAAGAAAAATATAATAAAATAACTGTACTTTCGAGCACCGACCTAAATTATGTTTAAGTTGTTTAGAGATGTGAAAGAATACCGGATTTTATTAATAAATTAATTCAAGAAAATTTCGGCCCTAATTTTCATAAAATAATGACATATGTACGATCATATACGTATGTAGAATGAATAACTGTATAATTTCAATTTTGAAGATAACAGCATGCCGGAGTATGAACTTCAGAAAAGGTGATCCTACCAAAAAATTGATGAAACCTTGACCTCCGAATTGTACCAAAATTTACTATTTTCTTCTTCTTTTTTTTTTCTGTTAATTAAAATTTTATTCTTTTTACTATAAAGAAACCATCATTTTACCGTTCAAGTGGGGAAAAATACTGAAGTGGATTTTATTATTTTTACAGACCAGAGCATTTCGCACAATTACTGACACTCTACATTTCTAAAAGCGTCTGTTCTACTTAATTAAACTAGTGTGAAAAATTATTTCAAGCAAGTAATTATGAGATATATATATTTTTTCGACGACTTATAAATAATGCTGATTCACCGTAATTTTATTGAAATAATTACAATATTTAACGTTCATTTCATATTTCATGTGTTTCAGAATTAGTTTTATTTATCTTCTAGATTTCGTATTGGCTACGCGTTAAGAGCAACTACTCTTGTAGCGAAAGTTGAAATATTTCGGAAATAAATTAGAAATTAGTTTTAGGCCTCAGATAGTATGCACAGAAGGGAGACGATGAAGCTATCAAGTAAATTTATCGGTTCAATTTAAGGTCTCCGGACAGTTTGCTTAATCAACAGTAAATATTCTCACACGAATTTAATAAAAGGAGAGCATAGTGCCTTTCACTCTAATAATCAACATTCACAAATCCCCTAACGTATATAGCATCTCGTTTTACTGGTATTGGTATTGCGGTGAAAGTTATTGACGGTAATTCTTTTTAGGAGTACCACGGAATAGATGACAATTCTCAAATGACAAGCCTCACAGAGAATGAGCCTTAATAATCTCTCTTATATCTTAACGTTTTGAACATATTCCCGAGCCTCTTTCATTACCTCTAAATGAAAGATTAGATCGATTTTTAATCCTGGAAGTTAGAGTTTGAAAGAGTTAAGTGTTGGCGTGCTAACCAGCCCGCACAATTCCAATTCTCCAGAGGGTCGTTATCCGTACGTCGGCCCTGACGTGTAAGAAAAAGGTTGAGCTGGCACGTGTTGGTGGTATAAGTGTGTGCCGGCCCTCTTGAGTAATACATTGCTGTTTATGCCCCACTTTATCCAACAGCATATTTCTTCTAACAGTTATTTTTCAAACCAACGGTTGTGTATGCAAGATAAGGGCTCTGAATAATCTTTTATTCCTTAAATACCCACATAGAGGGACATTTATTAGCAGGAGGGGGGCGTTAGGAAGGGGTGAGGTGGCTATAGGATCCCTTGTTTTCCTCCGGGAGCTATATCAATAAATTAGAACTACTGTTGGGGGTAAACTTCCACACACGAGGGAGGGTTTTTTCCACAAGGGAGGGAGGCACAGTTAGAGTTATTTCTGCGTGCCCCGTATTCGGCGGTGTAGTGTGTGATGTTTGTTTGGGGTAACTCTGCTCTTCCCCAACAATTTCTCCTCTTTCTATTCGCTCCTTCTCTTTCCCTTTCTTATCCCTTGTCCTAATCTCATTCTCCAACATATTACTGCCATTAATCTTTCAATTTAATATCAATTTTAATATTAAGAATTTCTGTAAATTGTTCCAACACACTCCTGTAATAAATAAGAAATCAAATTTGACATGCTCTATTATTGTGACTCTATCAATGCAATTCAGTTTTTGTTGTTGGTTGAAACCAAACATTCATAAGCAAGTAATCAAGATATCATTATACATTTGTAGCAAGACCATTTTAAGCCACAATATTTTATATATA